>JAMWEH010001216.1:0-25886 GCA_024721245.1 Mitragyna speciosa | reverse complement strand
AATGTGCTTTCAAATCTCCTGCTGGAAAGTTATTGGGATTTATTGTTAGCAAAAAGGGTACCGAGATAGATCCCACAAAAATAAAAGCTATACGGGAAATGCCAATTCCGAAGACACAGAAGGACGTGAAAAGCTTTTTGGGAAAGATAAATTTCATCGGCAGATTTATCGCTCAGTTAACCCTCACTTGTGAGCCACTGTTGAAGTTGTTAAGGAATAATGCCCCAATGGATTGGAACGATGATTGTCAGCAGGCTTTTGATAAGATTAAAGATTATCTATTGAATCTCCCTGTCTTAGTGCCGCCAAAGCCAGGTCAACCACTCATCATGTATATCTCAGTTCTGGACGAAGCGATGGGTTGTGTCTTGGGTCAGCATGATGATTCAGGGAAGAAAGAGCAAGCAATCTATTACTTGAGTAAGAAGTTCACGGCTTATGAGGCGAACTATTTGTTCCTGGAAAGGTTGTGTTGTGCATTAGTTTGGGCTGCTCAGAAACTCAGACATTATCTTCTTGATCACACCACCTACCTTATATCTCGATCAGATCCTTTGAGGTATTTGCTTGAGAAACCGATGCCCACTGGACGCATGGCTAAATGGCAGATGATTCTCAGTCAGTTTGACATTGTATTCACAACTCAGAAGGCAGTCAAGGGTCAAGCTATTGCAGATCATTTGGTAGGGAATCCCTTAGAAGATGATTATGCACCCTTGTACACTTATTTTCTGGATGAAGAGATATTGTTTGTGGGAACGGTAGATCATACGAATGAGGAATCTTCGGGATGAAGGTTATTCCTTGACGGTGCCTCGAATTCGTTCGGAGCAGGGATAGGTGCAGTTCTGATATCACCTGATGGAAAACATTATCCTGCCACAGCTAAGTTGAAATTTGAATGCACTAATAACATGGCCGAGTATGAAGCCTGTATTTTGGGTTTGAAAATGGCATTGGATATGGATATTAGGAAGTTAGCAGTGTTCAGTGATTCTGACTTGTTAGTTCATCAAACATTGGGAAAATGGATAACTCGGGATTCTAAGATCATTACGTATCATTGTTGCTTACTCACTCTTGCCAGGCAATTCAAAACCCTGGAATTTACTCACATTCCGCGTACCCAAAACATATTTGCAAATGCTTTAGCAACTGTCTTCCATGATCAGTCACCCTGATAATCTGGTGATCGATCCCATCTCCATCAAGATTCAAGAAGAACTAGCTCACTGTCTGCGCATTGAGCGGGAATCCGACGGTCTATCATGGTTTCATGATTTGAAAGAGTATTTAAAGAATGGACTCTATCCCTCGGGCATCAGTACAAGAGCTAAGAATTTTCTCCGAAGGATGTCTATGAGATTTTTCTTGAGCGGAGAAGTATTGTAACAAACGGTCCAAACGATCTGGGCCTTTTGAGATTGTAGATGAAGAGGAAGCTGAATATTGATGAGGGAAGTACATAGCGGCGTGTGCGGGCCACATATGAATGGACACTTGCTGGCTAAGAAGATAATGAGAACCGGACATTTTTGGCTTACCATGGAGCATGACTGTGTTGAGTTCGCCAGAAAAGTGCGTTAAGTGTCAAAATGCATGGTGATGTGATACATGCTCTCCCTCGAAGAACTCCACAGTATGACTGCTCCTTGGCCTTGTTCAATGTGGGGAATGATGCGATTGGAGCTATTGATCCTCCCTGCTTCAAATGGCCATCGATTATTCTAGCAGTAATAGAGTATTTCACTAAGTGGGTTGAGGCCGAGTCTTACCGGCACGTGACTAAGAAAGTGGTAGCTGATTTTTTGAGAGATCATATTATCTGCCGTTTTGGGATACCAGAGATATTGATTACGGATAACGCAAAAAATCTCAACAATGACTTGGTGGATGGGTTGTGTGAACAGTTCAAGATCAAGCATCGAAACTCTGCCATCTATAGACCTCAGATGAATGGAGCTGTAGAGGCTGCCAATAAAAATTTGAAGAAGATCATCCGAAAGATGACTAACACGCATCGAGATTGGCATGAGAAGTTGCCTTATGCATTGTTGGCATACAGGACAGCTATAAGAACTTCTACTGGGACAACTCCATATTCTCTTATGTATGGGATGGAAGCAGTATTGCCAGCAGAAATTGAGATTCCTTCTCTGCGTATATTGATGGAAGCCCAGTTGGAAGAAGCTGAATGGGTCAGGCAACGTCATGAGCAGTTGACATTGATTGATGAAAAGCGGTTGAATGCTGTTTGTCATGGACAGTGCTACCAAAGGCGAATGGCCCGTGCTTATCAAAAAAAGGTTAAACCTCGCCAATTCAAAATCGGAGACAAAGTCCTAAAGCGAATTCTCCCAATTCAAGAAGAAGCTAAGGGCAAATTTGCTCCAAATTGGCAAGGTCCATTCATCGTGAAAAAAGTACTATCAGGAGGAGGCCTTGTTCTGACAGAAATGGATGGTCAAGTGTTTCCCCAAATCATCAATTCAGACATGGTAAAAAGGTTTTACATTTGATTAGTAAGTTTTCTTTTAAAATTGTTGCAAAAGAAGACGGATCAAAGGCGGGCCTTCTTTCTTTTCCCTTAAACATTTTTCCTTAGTTTTTCCCATTTGAGCCTTCAGAATCTATGAATTTCGTTTCATAACCCACTTGATGGTCGCACCCCATACTGGGGCAATTTTTATCTATTGGTTGTTGCGTAAAAGAAAATGAATGAAAAATGATAAAAATGAAATGAAAAATGATACAAAAGAAAACCCCATGGAAAGTAACAAACTGGGGCAAAAAAAAAAAAGTTAGGATAAGTATTTTTGAAAATGCGACCTCAAGATAATCAACCTTTTCATGAATTCTGCTTTCCGACCTTAACCTTTCAAGCACCTTACCTGACCCCGTTACAAAAAATCGAGAATGTTACCGACCTCCGTCTTTATTTTGTGATAATTTTTTAAATGAAAATTTGCAAATCAATAAGGCATATGATGTTAATATATCTATCCCTAATCCATCAAGGGAAGATTGTCTTACTGATGCCAAACATTTTTATACCTAGTCTGATTTTATGAAATGGAAAATGATCGGCCAGGACTTGAATGTTGATTGTTCTCTTTTCTCTTTACAAAAGTGAAAACCCGAAAGGGCGCTTCAAAAAAAATCAAAAAAAAAAAAAGAAAGGGAGGGGGAAACCTCGGTGAAAACCTGAAAAGGCGCTGAGGTCGGGAAGTTACAAGCCAAAGGCTCACAAGTGAGGAAGTAAAATACACCTGGGATAGATGTGGAATTCTTTGCAAAAGCTGATGACCTTGGTTACTTGAGAATTTTCTTCTGTATTGATCATCTTGGAGCAATATTCGGAATTCAAGTGGAACGACATCCAGAGGATCAAAATGGCAGATTTCTTCGGAGTCGTAGTTGGAAATTAATTTTTCATTCGAACATAATGATTAGTTGTTATTGAAAGTTTTATATATACATATATGAAAATATTTAGTGTACAGAATTTCTTTTGTCGTTGCATCTGTCAGATTTTTCGGTGATATATTCATTTTTCATCTTTTTCGAAAACATGACATTTTTTGTGTCTTAGTGTGCAATATAAGCAAAAGTGATCCTAAATTTATCGAGATCCCGAGAGGCATATGGGAGAGCACACAGGGCATTTATCGCAAATCATGGATCAGAGAATTTTGAAATCAGAAAATGTCACGAGGCAAGGACCGAAGACCAATTCAGGATCCTGGATTGTGATACTCATGTTTATATGCATTAGTGGATCGGGGAACTGTCAAGTGGTGGCATAACTTTTGCAACTATCGTTATCTTTTTCTCTTTTGCAGGTATGGTTACACCATCTTCAATTGAGATATTTGACAAAAATAACAACTGAGGCAATTTTGCTAAGTCAATGACAGTTTGATCAAGGGCACAAAAAAAAAATTGAAAATGAAAAAATGAAAATTTTTTGGGTTAGTCATGATAATTCATGTTTGCAGCAAATTTTGAAAAGAATGTTCTATATCGAGGTGGGTAGTCGGAAGGATTAAATCAAATAAGATTTCAATGTTTTCATTTGGCACCTAAACGTTGAAAAGAGTGATTTCAAAGGGTTTTGACGCCCTACACTGGGGCAAAATTTTTTGGAAAAATTTTGACAAGTTGTGTTGATTTGGATGCAACATTTGACGATGACTCTCAAGTTTTTCAATGTCTTAACTTTGTCATGCATCCGTCCAGCAGCCTGGCCGGCATCTTTTATTTATTTTTCCAAGGCTGGCAGCCCAGACCTTGAATTTATGATTCCTGGCAGCCCAGGATCATTCATCTACGTTTCCAAGTCTGGCAACCCAGACCTTGCATTGCATCTTATGATTCTTGGCAGCCCAGGATCATTTATTTCTTTTTCAAGTTGGCAGCCCAACTTTGCATTCATCAACCTTGGCAGCCTAAGGTCATGCATCCGTCCAGCAGCCTGGTCGGCATCTTTTATTTATGTTTCCAAGTCTGGCAGCCTAGTCCTTGCATTTCATGATTCCTGGCAGCCCAGTATCATTTATTTACTTTTTCAAGTTGGCAACCCAACTTTGCATTCATTAACCTTGGCAGCCCAAGGTCATGCATCCGTCCAGCAGCCTGGTCGGCATCTTTTATTTACGTTTCCAAGTCTGGCAACCCAGACCTTGCATTGCATCTTATGATTCCTGACAGCCCAAGATCATTTATTTATTTTTCCAAGTTTGGCAGCCCAAACTTTGCATTCATCAACCTTGGCAGCCCAAGGTCATGCATCCGTCCAGCAGCCTGGTCGGCATCTTTTATTTACGTTTCTAAGTCTGGCAGCCCAGACCTTGCATTTATGATTCCTGGCAGCCCAAGATCATTTATTTACTTTTTCAAGTTGGCAGCCCAACTTTGCATTCATGAACCTTGGCAGCCCAAGGTCATGCATCCGTCCAGCAGCCTGGTCGACATCTTTTATTTACGTTTCTAAGTCTGGCAGCCCAGACCTTGCATTTATGATTCCTGGCAGCCCAGGATCATTTATTTACTTTTTCAAGTTGGCAGCCCAACTTTGCATTCATGAACCTTGGCAGCCCAAGGTCATGCATCCGTCCAGCAGCCTGGTCGGCATCTTTTATTTATGTTTCCAAGTCTGGCAGCCCAGACCTTGCATTTTATGATTCCTGGCAGCCCAGGATCATTTATTTACTTTTTCAAGTTGGCAGCCCAACTTTGCATTCATCAACCTTGGCAACCCAAGGCCATGCATATGTTCGGCAGCCTGAACGGCATATGTTTATTTACATTTTCAAGTCTGGCAGCCCAGACCTTGCATTTGTCTTGTTGGTATTTGTTTTGTTAGCAACCTGAACTCATTTTTTGTTTTTTAGTTTAAGCATTTTGCTTTGTCTTGCAGTCTCGTACCAATCTATGTTATCTTTGTTTAGCAATTTGAATGTTACATTTCTTTCTTTTGATCACAAATTTGAACTTTTGTTTTACTATTTGCAATTGTGTTTCACAGCCACCGTCTACCTGCATCTGAACTATGTTTGACCTGATTCTCTTTATTGGGATACGTAGGCAGCTCCTAGAGAGCTCGGTTGCATGTTTATATATGTGTTCTCTGGTCATTAGATACATCTCATCACATTTTGTACTACGCATGATTAGGTGTTTTGTTTATAGCAATGTCTGTTTTCATATTTAGGTGAGTCAAAATTTGGTATTGTCTACGTCTTTGTCTGAAATCTCTACGATATTTCCGACAAAGAGGGGCAAACTGTAGACACCAAATTTTGACACACCATTTATTTTCAAACACTAGGGGGCATGTTTGCCCTTTTTAGGACAAATTTTAAATTTTAATATTCTCGGGGGGCAAAATAGTAATTTTATCTATAAATATTTTTCTATCAACTTTTGGGGATTTAAATTCATAATTTTACTTTTATATGAATTTATTAATTTCTTATGATTTTTCTAGATTTAATTGGTATTTTTTATATTTTTACCAGCATAAGGGCAAAATGGTAATTTCATCTCGCAAATACCATTTTAGCTCATTTCAAGTTCCAAATTCATTTTTCAAATTCTTGAGGCATGTTTCTAAATTTTCTTGATTTTTTCAGAGACGATTTCTATTTTTTCTACAAATTTTCATTGCCTAAGGGCAAAATCGTCATTTTACAGATTAAATTCATTTTTGTCAAATTTTGAGTCGAAAAAGGCATTTTCCAGTGTTTTAAGATTATTTGTAATTTTTGATAATTTTTTGAGAACAATAACTATTTTTTCTACAAATTTTCATTGCTCAAGGGCAAAATCGTCATTTTATAGATTAAATTCATTTTTGTCAAATTTTGAGTCGAAAAGGCATTTTCCAGTGTTTTAAGATTATTTGTAATTTTTGGTAAGTTTTTTAGAACAATAACTATTTTTCTATGAATTTTCATTGCCTAAGGGCAAAATCGTCATTTTACAAGTTAAATTCATTTTCACAAATTTTTAGTCAAAAATGCATTTTTTTTAGTTTTTTAAGCTTATTTGTAATTTTGATAATTTTCTGAGGACAATAACTATTTTTCTGTGAATTTTTGTCATCCAAGAGCAAAATTGTCATTTCACATCCCAAACTCATTTTTCACCAATTTTTTAGTCCCAAATTTGTTTTTAGATTTTAAGCATGTTTCTAAGTTTTTAATTTTTTTCGGATTGGCGAATTAGTGTTAATGAATTTATTATTTACATTTTTCTTGATTTTTTTTTCATTATTGTGAAAGAATAAATTTTTAAAGGATAAAGTTGTAATTTTGTAGTCAAGGGTATTTTGGTCTTTTAATCATTTCTTGGAGGTTAAGATTTGTACAGTATAAATACCCACTTAGGGATTGAAAAAAAAAAGGAAGAAAAATGAAAAAACCCTAAAAACATTTTTTGCTTCTTGTGAGTTTTAGATTAAAACACACATATTTCACACCAAAAAAAACACATACTAAACTACCGTCATCTTCAATTTCAAAAAAGGCCACTGTTCATAAGCAAAAACCATTGTTCATCATCAGCTGCAATATAGCGCATCATCAGATCATTTTTGAAGATTCAAAAAGGTAAATCTTTCTTTTTGTTTTATTCAATTTTCTTTCAAATTTTTAGGTAAATATGATTAATTGTGTGTATTTGCTAGGAATTTTATTCAAGCCATTAGGTTCTTTTTTTATTCTGATTGTTTCTGAATTTTAGTGGTTTTGGATTTTTCCTTCTGATTAGTTTCTGGGTTTCTTTCTTGTACGTTGGTCTTTGAATCTTTTTAGATTTGATTTCTTCTTTTTTCTTCTGGGTGTGTTTTCCCTTTCATGAGTTGAGTTTTGGGTTTCCGTTGATACTCTTCTCCACCGTCCCTCCTCCCATCCTACCATCTCCTTCCTTTACCGGACAACCACATGTAATTCCCTTTTCAATTCCAGCCATCAAAGGCCCAGTCCAAAGCCAAGATTGATCAGAAAATGACGATAATCAGCCCCCCTACAACTACTTCTTCCCCGGAAACACTATCAGTTCATCCTCCCCAATCTGCGATTCCACCGGGACTCCAACATCACATCCCAAATTCCATCCAGAACCACCATCGATAATACAAATCCACCAATTTCTTCCCAAAAACAAACACATCAAGCCACCCACATCCCCAAAGCCTTCACTTGAAGCTATCAACCAAAAACTCAAGCCACAGCTTCGTTCAACCCCCGCCAGGACTAGTCAAGAACAAAAAAAAAACAAACTCACAAATCTATCAGTCCCATGACAGGGTCACCACTGGCAATCCCTAATCCAACCATAATTATCACAGAGCCACCGAAACAACGCTCATAACCCCAAAGCCACTCATGTCACTGCCTGCAATCGCTGCCCAATTTCATCATCATTCATTCGAATCCCATCAAGCTTCAACCACCATCGCCCCACACATTCAATTTCACCTTCAACCTGCAAGAAAAAGAAACAGATCCATGAACAAACTGCCACAAAATTAACTACAATCCATTATCACACACCACCATTGACAAGCATCGCCTTCAACCTGCACAAAGACAAACAAATGACCCACAATCGAAGCCAGAACACCACACTACCCTCAATTCTCATCAGCACGCCCTTGGCCGACAGGCCCAATTCCTCACCACTGACCTCACAATCACCATGGTACCGCCGTCCAGAACCAACAGACATAAACATACACACCACACAGCTTCTCCACAGTCCCTCCACCAGGACCCAAAATCACCTGCAACCTCATCCAATCTCACCATCACCCCAAATTAGACCTGCCCTACCACTTCAATCCTCCACGCCTCACCACCAAACGCAACCTCCCTGTTGATTTTTGAAATCGTACCAAAAGAGAGAGCGATAGAAGGACAGCGTGTGAGAGAGATGGGAGAGACCAGATAGAAGGGAATCGGAGAAACAGAGAGTGAAGGAATCAGAGAGAGGGAAGAAATAGAGCAGAATCGAGAATAGGAAACAGAAAGAGATAGCGAGGGAGCAGATTTCAGAAAAAGACCAGAAAGAAGAAGGAAAGAGAAGTCGAACTGGAAGCGGGGGGAAGAAATAGGAAAGCAGGGGAGAGAACGGAGACCAGAAGTGAAGAAGAAAAGAGAGAGAGGAGAATTAGAGTGAGCTGCTGAAAAAAAAAAAAAGAAAAGAACTAAGTTAGAGAAGGGAGAGAATAGATTTCGGTGGAAAAACAGAGAAAAGAAAATGGGAAGAGAAAGCAGAGAAGCGAGATGGAGAAGAAATCAGAAAGAAGAGAGAAAAGAGAGAATAGGGAAGAACAGGGAAAGTGAAATTAGAAGAGAGCAGAATCGGTGAGGAAAGAAGAGAGAAAAGAGCAGAAGGAAGAAAGAGGGGAAAGAGGGAAAATCTGGAAAAAGAAGAAGAAAGAAACAGAGAGTATTAAGAGAACCAGAAGATAAAAATGGAAAGAGAAAAGGAAGAGAAAGAAAGGAAAATCGTATGGAAAGAAAGAAGAAAAAATAAAAAAAGAAATTAAGTAAAAGGGATGAGTATTTGGTATTAGTTTTTCTTTTCTAATTTGTTTAATCTTTAATTTGGATTAAATTTTGAGTTGTCTTCTTTTTTAATCTAATTTATTTTTATTTATTTATTATCTTAGTTAATTAGGTTAATGTAGTTAACTAATTTTTTAGTTTAATTTAGCATTTTATTCATTTATTTATTTATTTTTGTTATTAAACGCATCATAAAGTGGGTATTTACATTGTAGTTTTTGTTTTCTTCTTGAGAATTTTAATGTGCCTTTGAAGATACTTGGTTTTTTGCAATTAAGTTCCTCATGGGTTTTGATCAACTCCCCAAATTTTACTTAAGTGCTTCAATTTGCAATTTATCTTACATTTGCATATTTTACTATTTTGACCCAATTTACTTTAATTTGCATTTTTTGCTCCCCCAAACTTGCATAAATTGTTAATCATGCCCCTATTTTAATTTTGCGATTTGATCCTTAGTTTTGCTTGAATTTCTATTTTTAGTCCCCTTAATTGCTAGGGTTCACATTTTCCCCCAGTTTGATTTTAATTTCCAATTGTACCCTGTAATTATATGAATTTCCAATTTACCCATTGAGCTTTATAGGAATTTACTTGTAGTCCCCTTAGGTTCATAGAATTTATATATATATTCCAATCTTTGGTAGGATTTCATATTTTAGCATTTATTTGTTTATATTAAGATACCTTAACTTGTGTGTTCGTTTTTTTTTTAAGCGTTGGTACCGGATCTTCGAGAGGTATCCCTATTTCTTATTAATTTCTTTTTTTATGTGCTCCAATGTGCCTTACGTGATTTTGTGCATTTTTATTCTTATATTTCCTATTTTGCATGCTCTTTTCTTTATGCTATTAAATTTTAAATTTTATTATTTCTAGAATTTTATTATTTAAGCCAAAATGTAATATTTTTGTATTTAGCTAGTCAATGTAATAGTTAGATTATTTTTCTCATATTTAGCAAAAATTGTGTAATTAGATAGAAAGTGTAATAGATAGGGTATTTTTAAGTTTCCCCCTTAAATTATAAATCAAGCCCCTCGGTGTAATAGTTAGGATTTATTTGCTTTTGCGTGTTTATGTGTTTATTTCTTTTACCGCTTTCCTTAGGATTTTTGCATCTAGAATATTATGATTATGTATTATGTGCTCCTATGTGATCTTACATGTTTTTATATGTTTAATTTACTTTTAATTCATGCTTTAATGTTTAATTCATGATTTATGGTGTTCCGTCACCACACTAGTCCAACGCTAGTTGTGGCTTCGTCCGTTCCCGCTAGTCCAACGCTAGTGGGATTTTTAGAACGGGCTAGTCCAACGCCAGACCCATAGGACATTTTAGTGTTAGGATCATTCGTGTGCATTTCACATTTCACGCACTTTTAGTTTTCTTTCCATTTGACATGATTTTATTATTACTATTATTATTATTATTTGCTATCATTATTTTGACAAATTTCAAAAATGCATGACATCTAGGTTACATCTCACTTAGAAATTAGGACATTTGTGTGATTCGACTAGAAATAGTTGTCTATTCACGTGGGAAGCGGTGGCGTACAGGCCGTTCCCTCCTCCGTGAGTAGAAACATTCAAGTCATGAGTTATTAGTCCCCCGTACCCGTCATATTGCATACTCACTTTCTTTAATCACTTACTATATATTATTATTAATTTTCTTTTCTACATTTCATTTTGGATCAACTCGTGACTCCCTCGAGGTCTCGACTCGGGTTTCGCAATTAATGCGATAATTCCGACCAAGCTTCGACGGAACATACCGACCCTCCCGATGTTCACATTTAGACTTAGGATTTGCATTCATTTAGACACATCCGAACGCGATAGAATTTAGGGTTAATTTAGAAAAATTCGATTAATCCTCGCAACTAGTCTTGGCTAGGTTGAAAGGGTGCCTTAGGCACAAGCCTTTGCCTTCCCTTTCTTCAAATGTGACTCCCGGACCTTTTTCTCTAGTTTTTTTCGTAGATCGGAGTCGAAAAAGGGTTTTAAAATATTTTTCTAAAATTTTTATTTTATTTTTGTTTTTGTTTCATTAAACGATTTTTCGGGTGACTTGGTACACCCTAACTCAATACCAAGTGGCGACTCCATTTTTTTAAAATAAAACCCTTTTTCAAAAATTATTTGGCCAAACCTGTCGTATTTTTAGTCCCGGCCTTGTTTTTCTTTTAAAACACCATTTTTCTCAAAATACACTTTTTCTACTAAAATTTGATTTTTCTCACACACGCACAGTTTTTCAAAAAACCTTTATTTTCGAAAGGGTCATTAGACCGGACCATCCTTTCCGGAACGCGACAGTCAACGACCCACTAAAACCCTTTCACTCACGATTTTTGGGGCGCGACAGCAAGACTTGGATTGCTTTCTTAGTAGTTGTTGGTTACTTCCTTGTGCTTGTTTGTTGTTCCATCTTCCTCTTTAAGTCATATTTCATACTCCAAAGGTAAGATTTCTTTGAATTCAATCTTTTTTACATACTTTTTATAATTGCCTAGTATCTATGCTTTTAGGAGTATTGTTGTGTCCAAAAAATCGTGAGCAAAGAGTGCTAGTGGGGTCGTTGACTGTCGCGCCCCGAAAAGCCGGTCCGGTCTAGTGACCCTTTTCGAAAAGCAAGTTTTGGAAAAAATCGTGCGCGTGTGTGAAAATTGAGTTTTATTGAAAAAGTGTTATTTAAGAAAAATAATAAAAATAAGGCCGGGACAAAAAAATGCGACAGTTTTGGCCAACTGATTTTTGAAAAAGGGTTTTATTTTTTAAATGGAGTCGCCACTTGGTACTGAGTAAGGGTGCACCAAGTCACTCGGAAAAAATTGTTTAAACAAAACAAAATTAAATTTTTAGAAAAATTATTTAAAACCCTTTTCCAACTCTAGTCTACGAAAAACGAGAGAAAAAGGTCTGAGAGTCACATTTGAAGAAAGGGAAGGCAAAGGCTTGCACCTAAGGCACCATTTCAACCTAGCCGAGGCTAGTTGCGAGGTTTAATAAAAATTTCCTAAATTAACCCTAAGTTCTGTCGCATTTTGGATGCATCTAAATGAATGCAAATCCTAAAATCTAAATGTGGGTATCGGGAGCGTCGGCATGTCCCGTCGAGGCTTGGTCAGAATTATCGCATTAATTGCAAAACTCGAGATGAGGCCTCGAGGGAGTCACGAGTGTGAATGAAATGCAAAAAAGAAAAGAAAATAATAATATAGATAATAAGTGAAGAAAGAAATGGGTATGCAACATGATAGGTACGGGGGACTAATAACTCGTGATTGAATATTTCTACTCACGGAAGGGGGAACGGCATGTACGCCACCGTTTCCCACGTGAGTAGACGACTATTTCTAGTCGAATCACACAAATGTCCTAATTTCTAAGTGAGATGCAACCTAGATGTCATGCATTTTAAAATGTGTCAAAATAATAATAATAATAATAATAATAATAATAATAATAATAATAATAATAATAATAATAATAATAATAAATAATAATAGTAATAATAAAACCATGCCAAATGGAAAGAAAACTAGAAGTGTGTGAAATGTGAAATGCACACGAATGCATCTAACACTAAAATGTCCTAAAGGTCTAGCGTTGGGCTTGCCCGTTCTCAAAAAAAAAAATCCTACTAGCGTTGGACTAACGGGAAAAGAATGAAGCCACAACTAGCGTTGGACTAGTGTGGTGACGGAATGCCATAAATCATGAATTAAATATTAAAGCGTGAATTAAAAGCAAATTAAACATATAAAGACACATAAAGTCAAGTAGGAGCACATAACACATAAGCATAATATCTAGATGCAAAATCCTAACGAAAGCGGTAAAACAAATAAGCACGTAAGCATGCAAAAGCAAATAAACCCTAACTATTACATCGGGGCTTAATTTACAAGTTAAAAGGGAAAAAATTAAAAATATCCTATCTATTACACTTTCTATCTAATTACACGATTTTGCTAAAATATGATAAAAATAATCTAACTATTACATTGACTAGCTAAATACAAAAATATTACATTTTTATCAAAATAATAATAAAGAAATAATAAGATTTAAAAGGAAATCACATGAAAGAAATAAATACACAAATAGCAAACCAAATAGGAAATATGTGAATAAAATGTATAAAAATCACGTAAGGCACATTGGAGCACATAAAAGAGTAATTAATCAACGAGGAATAGGGATACCTCTTTGAAGATCCGGTACAAATACTTAAAAAATGAACACACAAGTCAAGGTATCACGATATAAATAAATAAAGCATAAAAAATAAGTTGCAATAATTTATGGGGTAAAAATGTAAATGGAGCAATATTCTAAGGAGAAAAAATGCAAAGTCCAGCAAACTAAGGGGACAAAACATAAATTTCAACAAGTCTAAGGATAAAGAATAAATTACAACAATTATGGGGAGCCAAAGATAAACTAATAGGATCCGTTGGACGCTTACTGAAGTCATGCTTGTTGAAGATAGAAGGATTCACAACTTAGCTCATTGGAGGCTTGAAAGATTGCTGAATTTGCATGATCGAGCTAAAGGTTGTTGGCCAAAGTTCTTGTACGATTATGTTGTTCATCTTGGGCTTGGAGATTGCAACGTTTATGCTAATTGTTGGGGCCAAGTTGTGAGCTTATATCTGTGGATCAAATACGTCTTCAAGGAAGGATTAATGGAGCTAATTAAGCTGTCCAAAGAAGCTCAATCTGTGCAATCTAGCTCAAGAGAGTCATATGCCACTTCTGGACTTGGATTCGGTTGAAGAGCCCGTTTGTCCACTTGAGGTTATGGGTTTCATGGGCTTAATTCGTTAGTTTAATAGCCCAAGTTGTATCTTTAGTTGTACGTTTATATTATGGTGCAACTAGGGTTAAGTTAGTTTTCATATTTAGTTTATATCTTGATGTTATGCGCCTCATTATAGAGGGTGTTACTATTCATCCGAATTTTGAACAACATTAATCAATAATATTGAGTTTTTCTCTTCAATTGTGCGCGAGTGCAAATTGAGTTTTCTTAGTTCTTTGGCTAAAGAACTACTCTTGATTGCTTGGCAAGGCGTTTGTTGAGTATTCAAGAATCTCGCTTAGGGTTCATCTTTGAGGGTTTGAATCTGTCCAATAGGATTGTCGACTAGGTGTCTACACCACGTTGTTGGTTAAGGGTCTAGGATCGTTTCTTAAAGGGGGGAGTTCAACGAATCTAGTTGAATTTGAAGCAAAACAATCCGAGTTGTTCTTGGGGTCTTCGACAAGTTACGAAGGGGGTCAAGAAGATAGGGTTGCATACTTGGAATTCGAGAGTCTTGAACCATCATCTCTTCTGTTGAACGCATCAATTGGTATCAGAGCCTTGGTTCATCTTGAAATCCAGGTTTTCTAAGCTAAATTTTCCTTTGGAAGATTTTGGTTATATCCTTTTTTTTCTTTCTTCTTGAATTCTTTCGTGTTTTGTTATCGTTCTTGTGGTGTCCTTTTGCGTTTGTTCTTGCTGTCCAATCTGTCCAGCTTTGTTTCTCTGTGTTTCAGTCACTTTAATTCGTGTTTTGTGTCTTTTGTTTGTTTGTTGATACGGAATCTTGCTTTGATATTGAAATTTTAGTTGTTTCACTAGTCATGATTCACTAAAGGCTTCATCTAGAATATTGATGAAACTAATGCATCCAAAAGCATGACTTAAATTATCCAAACTTGCTAAGCTTGCATTTGTTTGTTTACTTGTTCAAGCTTTAACATTTGTTTTTGCTTGGTGAACATGAACAAGTCTCGGGTTGCTACTTGAAATTGAGAAATGCATGTAACAATAGAAAATGAATAAGTAATGCTTAAGTAATTCATATGAGAATAATGAAAGCTTAAATGAATCAATACAATTCATGTTTTCATAAGGTTTAATCATGAGAATAGTTAGAATCTTGTCATTTCATAGAGAGATCTATTTATGATACTTAAATACTTGTATTAAATAGAGCAAGGTAATACTGAGCAAGTCATTCATGCATGATTCATTAGTGGATATTTTGTTATAGGACTCTTTGCATTGAATTTTACAAAAGTTGTTAATCATTTGCTTATTCTATTGAAGGAAGCTCATACTCACTTTTGATTTGTATATGTTTAGATAATAAAAGTTAGTAATAAAGCCTTAGCAGTTGCAACCTATTTGATTCCTCGTGGGATTCAACACTTAATACTCCAAGTACTACAATAGACCGGTGCACTTGCGGTATGGTTGGGAGATTAGGTTTTAATTTGTTGATTTGTGTGTGTTTTATTCATATTTGCTATGCCTAATCTACACCACATCACCTAGTACAATTCTATTTTTTTAAAGTTGTTTAGTTCTATTTAGAATAATATCTCTTATTTACTATGAAAACATATGGTTTAATTTATTTGGCTGAAATTTGATGTCTTGAAGTCAAAGGGTATAGGTGATGGAGTATGGCATGCTGTAAGGGTGCAAATGTGAGTGATTCTATGAGGTAGTGATGGCAGGGAGCTATGAGAGTGCAAGTGTGAAGTGTAGGATAGGGTTGCAAGTTTTCTTGTGTTTGTGAAAGTGTAACTTTGCAGTGCAGGAGAGGGTTGCAAGTGTTCTTGTGAAGTGAGATGTCTTGTCAAGTGAGAGTGTGTGATGTGATGTTGCATCATCTTGGAGTGAAGTGTTGGTGTTCTCTGTGTTCTGGTCGTTTAATTGTTAAATTTCAGCTTTCACTTAGTATTTTTAAATGGTCACGGGTATAAATTAACTCCTCGTATCATCATGTTAGAAAACAGCACTAAAGACCATAGAAGTGATTAAGCACAGATTGGATTATGTTGTGTAGGGTAAAGAAAGTATCCAAATTAATCATTGCAGCTTCCTTCAAATAATTTATCCAAACAAAAGGTCCATATTTCAATAAATGGAAAAGATTTACCTTGTTTCTACGTTGAATAATGTGTACACACGTGCGCATATACATACATAGACACACACATGTATGTATGTATTTTGTTAAAGGCAAAATGCTGAAGAATGTATTCATGTTATCAGTCCAAAAGCATTTTTTCTCTGAAGTAAATTTTTTGAGTTCTGCTTAATTTGGTAGTGCTTTCTCACTTGATTAACCTCAAACTTTTCTACCCCACCCTTTACAGTTGACATGGACCATGTTAGAGTTCATCCTAAATTCTTGCATTCCAATGCTACCAGCCACAAATGGGCTACCCTTTTCTACTCAACAATTTCTTTTACTCCTACTTTCTCATGGAAATAAGGGCTGATTCTACTTCCTTTTGCAATATTTTTTTAGTTGTTGCTAGATAATTTAGCATTTACAAAGCTCTTGGACAATGCTTTAGATGAGGTACTTGTAGGTTAATACAATGTTCTTGATATTACTCATGAAATGATAAATGCAATTTTCTAATATTCTTAAACGTACACTCTTCACCAGGTATGCAATAGAGCTACCTATGTCCACATAGATATGATAAAGAACAGGATGGAAGATAATGCAATACTACTGGCTGAAGGTGTATATACTTTATTTATCTTCTTTTTTTTTAACTCTGTTTTCTGCTTTTGTCTCATCCACTGGCATACTACTTCCTTTCTTGTTTTTTTTTCCTCCTATCTGGGAGGAGGGAAGAAATGGAGATTTGTTTCTTTTCAAGACAAGAAGTAAAATCCCTAGATGGTGAATAAATATTCTCAAAATAGACTACATTTCATATAGTAAGGTTTTGCCACCATAACTTCATTGAATCGCCACTAACATTCTCAGGTCTTTGACATGTTTACCATAAAAACAAGAGCGTTGTAGCTCTTTATTCTTGTTCTGTGTAAAAACTTTCAGTTTTAACCTAGTGCTACCATCTCATTGGATAAACTTAATGCTGACATAGGCTTAACATCTTGCAACCACATTGTATAAGCAACCTTCATTGAATAAATTTTCTGTAATTATTTTTTACCTTATGATAAGCCTGTGCATACACCTTAAAATTACAAGTTGTTGTTGTTTTTGTCTTGACTCAAGAATTCACGCTAACAAGTGGTGAGAGTGCATTTAGATGTACTGGTTTTATAGTAGATGACAAATAGCAAATTGGTATTTCCTCATAATTTGGCATACATTTTCATAAATATTGAAAACTTTATCAAATCTGAGTTTTATAACTAGATTTGTCAAGTAACTTCTTTGGGTAATTTTGAAAGCATGGTTGTTTATGAGTTATGCAAGGGAAATGAATGGTTTGAAAGATTGGTTCATGTGAATAGTTTATTATTATTTGCATCTTAATATTAGGTTGAGTGGTCTAGAAAGGATGGTGACAATATTCATAAAGGCCTTCAATTTGAAAAAGTTCATGGTACTAAAATATGAGGTTCTTATCATTGTGTGCAACAACTATATTGACAATTTGTATTAGCTTTTTATTCTCTTTCTCCTTGCCCACATATTTCAAGAAAGGCTCACAGATCAAGCAAGAGTTTATGCAAACTATTTTTTACTACTTTAATAAGGGGTATATGTACTTTCCACTAAATAGTACTATTTCCAAAAGTGCAGAATCCAACTAGTATGAAGGTGTTAAGACCAATTTCATGTTGTAATATCATATACAAATGCAACTATAAGGTGTTAATAGAAAGGTTGACGAAAGTGCTTCCAATTTTTGTCAGCAGTAAGAAAATTGCTTTCTTGCAAGAGAGGAATATTCCTGATAACATCTTGCCGATGCATGATATTATAAGAGATTATCATAAAACTAGAGGCAAACCAAGATGTGTAGTTAAGTTGGACTTAATGAAAGCATATGACATGATCAGATGGGATTTCCTGTTTGGAATCCTTGCATTAATGAAACTTCCAGACAAGTTTATAAATTGGATAAAGAACGGAGTTTGAATTGCAAGCTTCTCAATAAACTTGAATGGATTAATAGCAAGATACTTCAAAAGTGAAAGGGGGTTTAAGGTTAGTGGATCCAATCTCCCCTACTTGGTTCCTGATGGCCATTGAGGTTTTCTCACTATTAATGGACAACATAGCTTAGCTTTCAAATTTTGAATGCCATCCAACGTGTAAGCCTTGGGAAATTTCACATATCATGTTTGTTGATGATCTCTTTCCATTGTCTAGAGTTAGAAAACAGTCAGCATTGGTACTGAAATCAGTCTTAACAGAATTTAGTGAAATGCTTGGCTTAATGCCAAATTTCAAAAAAAAAAAAAAAGAAGTATTTATAAAGGAGTAAATAAAAGGTTCAAGTAGGAGTTCTGTTCAATCTTAGAATTGCAGGCTAGTACACTGCCTGTCAGGTACTTGGGAATTCTCTAATAAGTACAAGACTAAGAATAATGGATTCCCAACCTTTAATTAACAAGGTAAGTAAGAGAATACAGAGTTGGA
Source organism: Mitragyna speciosa (assembly GCA_024721245.1). Lineage (NCBI taxonomy): Eukaryota > Viridiplantae > Streptophyta > Magnoliopsida > Gentianales > Rubiaceae > Mitragyna > Mitragyna speciosa. The sequence goes on along the minus strand of JAMWEH010001216.1, from coordinate 7,378 downwards.
GTGCAAAAATTTTATCCTATTAAGGAAGATTGCAATTTATAAAATCAATTCATATGAGTTTGCAGCTATTTTGGAGTAACGTCTTCATATTACCAATGAGAATTCTAAAAACTATTGAAAGCATGATTTCAGCCTTCCTGTTGATATAATTTGACAAAAAAACAATTGGAGTAAAAGTCAAGTAAAGTGTGATATGTAAGCCAAAAGAAGAAGAAGGCATAGGAGTAATAAGATTGCAGGTATAGAACAAGGCTTTATTACTAAAGAATATTTGGAATATTTGGAATACTTTCTAGAAAAAAAGGCACTCTTTGGATAACTTGGGTACACACCATAAAATCGAAGCAAAAGTCACTATGGGTGATCCCTATCAGAGCTGACAACTCATGGTTTTGGAGGAAATTGTTACAACATAGGGAAATGGCAATGTCATGCATCCTAGCATGTACTGGCAATGGAAATGCAGCATCACCATGCTATGATCATTGGCACCCTTTTGGCTTCCTAATTGATAAATATGATAGTCAGATATTTCAAAGCAATTGTTACAGATTTCAAAGCAACCTTGAAATAACAGTAAGTACAATAATTTGCAACAATGAGCAGATGTGGCAACATGTCAATGAGATAATTGCATCTATGCCAACTAAACTTCAACCTATGGTGAATGTAAAAGACTCATTTAGAATAAAAGTTGAAAATTCTTGAATATTCACCGTCAAATCTACAATAGACCTAATCAAAGCACATAATGAAGTAGGATGGTATAGCTTATTGTGGTGTTCAAAGAAAATTCCTAGACACTCATTTATTGTGTGACTAGACCGTAAAAAAAGACTTGCAACAAAAGATAGGCTAAACAAATAGGGGATAGTAAACGAGGTTATGCTAGCATGGTGAGAAGAAACAAGGAAATTAAAGTGGTCATGGTGAAGTGGATTGGTCCTTTTGATTCATTTAAGTTGAATATTGGCGGATGCTCAAAAGGTAACACAGGAATTTGTGGGGGAGGAGGCATCCTTAGGGATGGTAAAGGTAAGGTGTAGTTTGGTTTTGCATGCAATTTGGGCATTAGAAACAGTCTTGAGGCGGAGTTTAAAGCCATGTTGATGGGTGTTAAAATGTGTGTGGAGAATGGCATTCCTCATTTTCATATTGAGTTTGATTGTCTTGTTCTGGTTAACATTATTAGGGATTCTATGGCTTGTCCTTGGATCCTGAAGGATTTATTTCATGATATCCAAATGCATGCTCAAAGGTTCATCAGTGTGACTCACTGTTATAGGGAGGCTAACAAACTAGCAGATCTATTATCAACTGTGGGAGCTAGTTTACATTAGGATCAAGTGTTCTTGTCATTCCACACCTTACTGAAAGAAGTTTGTGGTGCTATTAGACTAGATCAACTTGGATTTCCATCTTTTCGGTTTTTCTTGATTTATGTAATTGGAGTAGTACTCCACATTTTATTATTTCCTTATTTCTTTTATCAATTGTATTTAATGGAGGTCAGGTTTATGTCCCCCTCCTTATTAGCTGATTAATAAAATTGGGAGTGGCATCCCTCCCCCCGTGTACGAGGTTAGCCTTAAAAAAAAAAAGATAGTAAACAAGGTTTGGTGTCCATTGTGCATTACAAAAGAGCAATTAGTCAAGCACTCAATTCTTGAGTGTGATTTTTCTGCACACATATGGATCAGAATCCTAGTGTATTGCAGGATGTACTAAAGTATAGCAAGCTAGCAAAAGAAGTTGTTATGTCTAGCAGATATCATGATGAGAAAATCATTCATAGATTAGGTGAGGAAAGTTTCATTCGATGCAATAGTCTATAACATGTGGAAAAAAAAAATCAAAGAGCGTTCAAGCAAAGAAGCAAAAGTGCAAACAAGATTGTGGAAGAGATAGCAAACAGTGTCAAGTTGACAACATCAAATTAGAGAAAAATACCGAAAACATTTGATGATTGGGAGTTTAGTTCAGAACGGGGATTTGATCAAAAAAATTTTGATGCAATGTAATGAAAATCATATAGTTGATTAGATGAAAATCTGTACAACTGTTGCCAATTATGACTATTCATGATGATCAATAAAATCAAAATCATTTTTTTTTGCCAAAAAAAAAATCATTAAGTGAAGGTAAAAAAAAATTGATCCATCAAATTAAGCAGGCCATATTTTAGAAGCCCTAGTGCAATTGAAGTAAAAGATCTCTAAATATTCATGACTGAATAATATCACAAAAATAAGTTAGCTGAATGGAAATTTATAAGTTGCTTGAGACGTGAAATTATTTTTTTATTCAGACACAAAGCAATAACATATTAAATAACAGGTGGAGTTTTAATTCAGTATAATTTAGTTGCACTAGAACAAATGTCAAAACCATTTTTAAAATAATTAGGAAGGTGTCGAATTTATATTTATTAACAAGAGAAAATTGTAGTTTTGGTACCAAATGTTTAGGGTATCAACAGTTTCAGTCTCTGAAGTTTGCAAATGTTTCAATTTTTTAGCATATTTAGTCCTATTGAATAGTTTTGTCAAAATTATTCTGGAGGTGCGGTTACATGATTCTCATATGTCGGTTACAAAAATTCTCAAAAAGAATTAGAAAAAAGAAAAAATTAATTGTACACATATGAATGCACTATGCAGGTAGATTTTTTTTCCAGTTTTTCCTACTTATTTATCATTTGTGAACTCAAATAAATGTCTTTTCATTATAAATTATGACAACTAAATATTTTCCTTTTTTCTAATTCTTTTTTGAAAATTTGGTCATTAGTACATGGTTTTACATGACCAGATTTCAGTAAGATTTAGGCAAAATTGGTCAATAGAACTAAACACACTGAAAAATTGAAAATTTTGATATTAGATTTGCTTTCGTCCAAACTTCAGAGATTAAAACTGCCAAAGCCCCAAATAATTGGTACCAAAATTGTAATTTTCTCTGTTAACCAAGACAATCCTAGAGAGCTGCTAAAAGAAGTAATATTCATAGCATTATTCATAATATTAAACGAAGAAAGATGATTCATTGCGTCATTACTTCATTGCCATGTGTCATGAAAACGAAACAAACGAGTAGTTTTACAAGTAGTAAATTGATAAAAATGATAATAAGTTGCCTTCATCATGTTAATAATACCTTTTCATTTGAAGCCCTATTGTTCTCCTTATGAATCTCTCCTTCTTTAGAAATGAAGTCATTTCCAACATTGAAAATCTTGCAAATCTAATCCGGAGTCATACATCTCATAAGTAAGTCACCCCATCCTTGAAAGAATCATATGCAAGAAACAAGAATTTGAAATTAAAAATTAATGCTTTAGTAAAAGAGACTGCAAAGCTTTTCAAGAAAATTCAAATTTGAAAAATGAAAATGATGAGTTTAAGAAAAATGAAGTTTTTCTTGATAGCAAAACTGAGCTTTGAAAAAGAAATTTGATGAGAAAATTATTTTTATGAAAGAATTAAGAAAGAACAAGATTTATTAAGAAATAGAATTGATGAGCTTTTCAAAAAAAATTTCTAGCAAAGCCAAAAAGATTTTTCCAAACAAAAAGATTGGAAAATTGTTTTGAGCAAACATTACACTACTTTCCATAAAAATGTCATTTGCTTTATTAAATCCATATTTATTAGAGATTTAAATGCTATTTGTCATTTTTGTTGTCAACATGGTCATATGCAAAACGATTGTTATGTTAAGAAAAATATTAAGTTAGGCATTAGAGCTATGTGGATTGAGAAAGAAAAGACTAACCCCCTTGGACCCAAGAAGTCATGGGTACCAAAATCAAATTTATGATTTTGTAGGTTTGAAGATTATCCCAAGGACGTTGGAGTTAAACTTTGGTTCACTTTGCTTAAATGGGGTAACTTTATATTTGAAATTAGTTTTATTTATACTTACATGACATTTGATAATTGACTAGATGGATGTGCTTATGTGTTACTAATATGTTTACATGACAAAATTTTCACGTGTATCTATCTAATGCGTTTGTATAATGCTTTGATGATTATGGTAATCTTATGCTTTTATTTTTGGTATTTAAATTGAACGTGTTATCTTTTAAATAAGTGCTAGTGATTATTTGCTTTTTTTGAAAAAAGGCTCTTTCTCTTTCGTCTTCCTAGTTTCATGGACTTCTAAATTTTGAACTTACCGGCTCCACTGTTTGGTGGTGGCATTCGGTGCTTTGCCGTGCACTACTAACCAGTCCATCTGTTAGGTTCTTTTTCCTTTCTCTTTTTGATTTAGGCTTTTCAATGATGTTTTTGTCATAAAAAACCCTCCAATAGGCAAAAACCCTCCAAGACGTCCAACCTCTTCCTTCTCATCCATCTCCTACCAAGTGATCCTTTGCGACACTATTGCAAGGAATTTTGCTAAGACAACATCTTCTCTAGTGATTAAGCCTCCTCAACTTTATCATGGCTTACCTACTATTTCCTTTCCTGAAGAAAAAGCTCAACACTTAGCTGCTCCTTTCAAATTTTTGTTGGTTGGGAAATTCTCCAAGGGACGTCCTATGATGGAAACTCTCCGAAAAGATTTTAACTCAATTGGGTTTAAAGGTCCTTTCTCCATTGGTCTATTAGACAACTGTCACATTTTGATAAGGTTTGATCTTGAGGATGATTTTCATAGATGTTGGCTACGGGGAATTTGGAATTTCCAGGGGTGTATCATGCATGTATTTAAATGGACCCCTTCATTCTCTGTTGAATCTTAGTCTTCTATGGTTCCCATTTGGGTTTGGCTACCCCATCTTCCCATTCATTTGTTTGGAAAAGGACCTCTTTTTTCCATTGCAAGGTTGGTTGGTAATCATTTGCATATGGATTCTTCCATAGTCAATCTTGCAAGACCAAGTGTGACCAAATTTTGCATGGAGATTGATCTGATGAAGCCTCTTCCAAAGAAAGTTTGGATTGACAATGGGTCTAGTGGATTTTGGAAGAAATTAAATTTGAAAACGTTCCAAATTAAGGTGCGCCGTGTGGGAAGTTAGGTCATGCTAAAGAATCATGCAGAACTTTGAAACAAGAATCAATGACTGAATATAATCAGGCTTCGGATCTTCAGAAACAGGCATGGTGCCAAGGCAAAAAGTGCTTGGGTGCAATTTCAATGACACACCTGAAGATGATAGGAACAAGACGGTATTTCGTTATGATCAAGAGGAATTCTTTTCTAGAACTGACAAAGAGGAAAGTGGAAAAGGAGAAGATAAACACTTCTTATGTTCAGCAGGATGTAGCTAAAATGGAGTCAGGCATTATACAGGAGTGTGAAAAGAAAATTCTAGATGTAGTAATTTCTCCTATTGCAAATGATCTAAATCTGTCAGGCATTATATAGGAGGTTGAAAAGCAATTTTTTTTTTTTACAGGCAAGGGCGCCACTCCTAGATTTTATTGATAAAATTGAAATAGTACATCAATACAGGGGGGGCTAGACCATACCTCCAGCATAAAAATTATTGAAAAATAAAATAGGAGAACTACTCCCTTTACAATTATTTAACAATAAAAATAAAAAGTCAAAGCACTATTTCTTCCTAAATCTAAAGGAGGGATACCCAAGTTTGTTCCATTCTGATTGCACTTCTGACAAGCCTAGGTAAAGAATCAAAACTTGAGTAGATACGATTAGCCTAAAGTGTAGACCCTTCCTTTGCAAGCAGATTAGCAGGGGCATTACCTTCCCTGTAGCAATGAGAAATACTCATTACCAGATCCCTAACGGCAATAAATTCATTGTTAAAAACCCATTAAAATCCGATGGACAAGAATTTTGTTATTCAAAATTTGCACCAGGAGAAGAGAGTCTGATTCCATATGAAATGAATGAATCCCTTATCTTGACATAGATGAATTCCAAATAATGCCGCCTTAAATTCAGCTATAAGGCTGGAACATTTACCAAATGTACACGCAAATTCTAGATGAAGTAAGTTCTTCTTTTCCAGATATAGGTGGATCCTAAATATGCTTCTTCGGCTCAGTTGGATGTTAGTGATTCTAAGATAGATTTATTGCAACTTGTGCCAATGTAGTCTGATGAGATTGAATTGCCAACCACTGCTCGAAAGGTGTCCTTTAAGGTTCCAGAAGTGAAGTCATTTCAACTACTGGTAATCTTGAATTGATGGTGGTGTTACCAAATGATTTACAGCAATAGAACAAAGATTTTCCATGGGTCTTCAAGCCAAGTTCCCTTCTGATAGGAAGCCGAGATCCTCAGTAAAACCCTTGCTGACTTCTCTTCCTTTATCTCAATGATTGCGTCCATGTTTTGGAACACAAAAGGCATCTCTTAAACATAGAACTTTAGAGGATTAAAAAGGTTGTTCGGATAAATAACGTTCAATTTTTGATGATCTGTGAACCCAAAAAAAAAACAAAAATGCATTGGATATTTATAAGAGTGGATTTGTGTTTAGATTTGGCAATGGCAAATGATGAAGGTACATTATGGGTATTTTACAATTCTTCTTCTAAATACTCTTTAATGGGTCAAAGTGAGCAACATATGCCCTTTGTTGTCGGTCACTAGTAGCTTCCTTTTGATTTCATTTTTTCGGTTATTCAAGCAAAGTGTTTGGAGGTTGAGAAGAAGGAGTTATGGTCTTCTCTCTTGCAACACATGCCTTCTTCTGGCCCAATCTTGTTGTTGATGCTGTTGAAAAGCGTTAAGGGAGGCCATTTAACCTTTTAGAAGCTGCTGATTTTTTATCCTTTTTATCTGCTAGTAATCTGTTTGATGCCAGATATTCAAGTCAAAATACACTTGGTGCAACAATCGGTAAGGTAGAATGTCCATTTGGAAACGTTTGGATAGAATGTAGATGAATGTTGCCTGTGCTGAGGAGCTCAGTATCTCAGTTACTCATTTAACTAGAGCTTTCTCTAACCATGCTCCACTACTGATTTCATTTGCCACCCATTTGGATAATAAAATAAACCATTTCATTTCCTCAATGTTTGGATGAGACACGAGGGATTTTTGGATGTGGTTAAATCTTCATGGTATGCTCCTCTTGAAGGCAGCCCCATATAGGTTCTTTGTGCTAAATTGCATCACCTCAAAGTGCTTTGAATCAATGGAATAAAAACACGTAATGTTGCAGAGGCAAAGAGAGCACTTGCCTCTATAGAAATATGGATGGAAATAGATAATTATTTGGAGGCAAATGCAGCTTTGGATCAAGCCAAAAATAGGTTGCAACACAATTTGTTCTTGGAAGAGTAATATTGGAGGAAGAAGGCAAGGGTTAAATGGTTTCAGGAAGGGAATAGAAATACTAGGTTCTTTCATAATTTGGTAAAATAGCGTTGTTCGCGAGCTGTGATTCACC
>JAMWEH010000394.1:0-29681 GCA_024721245.1 Mitragyna speciosa | reverse complement strand
AAAGAAGAAAGCTTATCACTCAACAGTAATCTGCTACTCTGTTTCCATTTATTATTCATATTTTTTAACAAATGGAGATATTAGGATCCTTACTTGGTGTGACGCAACTTTACATTAAGATTCTGTCCTTTTCTGGGAATGTGTTGCATTTTGCCTTCCTAGGGTATGGAAAGGTTACTCGGTGAGAAAGGGTCCCAAATATGCTCCGAAAAGGAAAAAGGCTGCCACCGATCTTACACGAGAGAATATACAACGGTAATCAAATATTTAGATTATTTATTTATTTTTTTTATTTTATGAAATATGAAGTTAAAATGATGAAAAATAACATTTGGTTGTTAGCAATGCAACATTTGGCCTTCATGGTTGTTGAATTGATGATCCTGTACATTTAGTACATGCTTGAAACTATTTCTGATTTTTGTGAGTTATGTAATTTATTGGTTGTGAACATTTCCTTTTATCAACTTGTGGATTGTTGGCTAGAAAACTGGATGAGGAGAAATGTTCATACGTCAACAGCTTTTAATTGTTTAAACGTGCTTTCAAAATAAAATGATACTTCAATTCATGGTTTTTGCCCCTTAATTGGCGTTCTTAAAAAAGATGATTTTGATTTGTTGGTTTGTTGGATTGAGCCATAGATATGTGTACTTAACTAAGCACAAAGGCTTGCCTTGATAAAATATGCTATAAAGGAAACTGTTTGAGGAGTTGCTATTTTTCTGAAGAAAATAACTCAAGAAAGAAAACAATCTTTGTTCCTTAATATAATTGTGAAAGGAGTTCATCATTGATTTTCTATTATCTGGCGAGGTATTTGAAACATTTTTATTTTTAATTAAAATGCCTCACTAGATTTTCTTGCATTATTGTTGGATCTATGAGCAATTATGTCCATTGGCACATGACTCAATTAGATCCGTCATGATTGAGGGGTCAAGGATGTATGAAAAATTTTTCTGCCTGTGGGTGAGGCTTTTAGCCGTATATATTCTTTCAGGGATCAGTGCTGGGAGGCTTGTTGTCTAAATTTGCACCTCATTTTTTTAATTCTTAAAATATGGTTTCTCTGTCTTTATTATTTCTCAGAAGAATATGCTGTGCTTTGGACATAAATTTTACAGTCAATAGCATGTATTGTTTTGACGGTGAGTTGGACGATTCTTTTATTTCTTCTCTTTTTTCCTTGAAGGGGTGATTGGAAGGAACTGGAATTTAAAGAGTACAACTTCAGTGCTAAAGGCCAACCACTTGAAGGTGGCCATCTACATCCGTTGCTCAAGGCAGGTTTATGATGTTTCTTTCACATTACTAGCTTTTCCTATTTTTTATTGAATTGCTTATGTTCTCTCTTTTGATAATGTCAGTTAGCCTCTACCAAATTGAAACATGAGGAGCCAAAATTTGCAAACTAATGTTGGCTTTGGTTTTGCTTCTTTTAAGGAAACGTTGCTGGACCTTTCAACTTGAGATGATTGAATTAATATCTTTGAAGCTGTGTTGATAGCCTAATCAAGCATTCACTACTCTTTATATGACTGCCTATCACTATATTTTCTTTTCATTAAGAAAATGTACAATAGCATGTTCCCAAAGTGGAGAATTTAGTACCTTGAGCTGAGATTGTTATGAGTTGAACCTTACTTAAATGAACATCCTTTCTCTGGTGTGTAGTTTCTGTTTCATTCTGTTCTACAAGCATGCCTCTAGTCTTTTGGAAATGTTTAGATAATGATGCACTGTGTACTGGTCCTAATGCAATTGGGCTGCATATTATCCTCATAGACTGCTACTCTGATATTGGCATAAATTAGCATTTGCAGTAATTAGCAGTCAGTAATCAATTTCATCTGATATTACAATTTATGCTTTGTGTATACTAATCAGACCTTGTTAATACATTCACTGCAGGTACGGCGTCAAGTGCAGATGATTTTTCTCCAGATGGGGTATGACTTGATGATTTTTGTATGTGTACATAGGCATACATGCTGAGTTTTGTTTATATGTCAGTATTTTTCTCATGACTGCTACCACGATTATTGATACTCTGTGTCAGATTCGAGGAGATGCCAACAAATAATTTTGTGGAAAGCAGGTAAAAGATCTTGCCCATGCCTATTCCTTGTTGCTAGCTTAAAGTCCATCCAACATTATGATAAATTGTCATTGTAGTTTTCATCAGATAGTAGCTAGAGAGCAAGTTATGCAAAAGTATAGAATATGTTAGGTGCTAAAACCTAATTCTGCTATTGTTAGATACAAACTGTGGTTCACCACTTCATGTTATGAGGGACATGCAGGTATTTATACCCAGAACAGCTTGTTTATTGCATTGCCAACGTTGTATCTGTAAATTTAATGAATTAGTCTGTGTAAGAGCCAATTCTTATGGATGGTGAATTCTGTAAAGCAGAAGTTTTTATGTTTACGGATTTTTAGTTAGTATTGAGTGATAGACACGCTTTCCAGTAGTTGATACCAGTGAATGAACGTAAGAAGAAGGCTAGTTTTAAAGAGTTTCTGTATGTCACTCATGAAAGTTTTCTGTTTTATTTTGTAGCTTTTGGAATTTTGATGCACTTTTCCAGCCACAACAACATCCTGCTCGTGATTCACATGATACTTTCTTTTTGAAAGGTGGGCTTGGTTTTATTTTCTGATGGCTTGTGTATTATGATTTTCTGTGATATTTATATGTTCTTAATGTTAACAGAACCTTCAACTACAAAGACATTGCCCTGAAGATTATGTTGCACGGGTCAAGGAAGTTCATGAACACGGTGGTTATGGATCCCGGGGGTACGCTAGCTAAGATTACATGTAATATGAATCTATTCTCAGTGCTGAAAGCATCTAAATGGATCTTTACTCTTGCAGGTATGTATATGACTGGAAAAGGGAGGAAGCAAATAAGAATCTTCTGAGGACTCATACAACTGCTGTTTCGTCAAGGATGCTGTACTTGCTTGCGCAGGTTTATTTCTCCCTACTGTCAGACATGGCCTTTTTCTTTTCTTTTATCCCCTTTTTGTTTTCAGACCAAGCAGGGGTTGCTTGGTTTAGGGCTGGTAGTAAGTCAGTTAACAGATTAATGATTGCTTGCTTCAATGATGCAAAACAGATTCTTGTTGATGTACTCTTGGTTTGGATGTTTTTGATGGATGACCAAACCTGTGAAACTTTTTATACTTAGATTCTTGCATGCATGGCTTTTTTGATTCACCAGTTATTCTCTGCCCTTTCCCCTCTTCCTTTGATTGAGTAGGTTTGTGAGTTTTGGAATTGATTGCAATGCTTCTAAATGTTTCCATGAGGCATGACAGCATAGGGAAGTGAAGATTCCATGTTTCTGTCTGTGATTCTTCTCTGTGTCTAGTGCAAAATGTAGCCCTCTAGTGCAAAATGTAGCCCATTGTGTAATGCTTTAAATTTTGGTGTTTACGTTATTGATTGACATTATCAAAAGCTTGACTGCAACAGCCTATGTTCAGCCATTAGTTTCCTTCTAAGTATATCAAGTTCAAAATATGAAATCATTTTGCCATACAATGTTTCTGCTTTTCAGTTGTTCATTTACGAATCTCTGTGCTTTAAATTTCTCCATTCTATAATCAATGGAGTTTGAAGATGTGCTTAGATTTGATTGTGGGGTTTGTGATGGTGGTTCATATTGAAGTGGAATATGCATCAACTAATTACAAGGCTTATATCTCTCTCTCTCTCTCTCTCTCTCTCTCTCACACACACACACACACACACATGTGCGTGCGCAATGGAGTGGAGGAAGTACAGAAGGCGGGTGGTTTGCCAGTGTATTTCATGGAAATATGTTTTTTTTTTAAAATTGTTAAGTGCATCTTTAATCGGTGGATGGCTAGACGGTTAATATACTATCATCTAATGATTTATTATTTTGTGTGCAGAAACCTTTTGCTCCCAAAAAGTACTATTCCATAGATCGTGTTTTCAGAAATGAAGCTGTTGATAGGACTCATCTTGCAGAGTTCCACCAGATAGAAGGTATCCACATTTCTTAATAACAAATGTGGATGTTAATTTTTTCTCTTGTTCATTTGCATCTCACAGTTTATGTGTGTGTATGTTTTTCTGAAGCCTCGATGGAACTTGGAAAATGAAGTGTCACTAATTCTATGCACAATTTTCTTCTAAAAACTTCTGCACAAAAATTCAAAAACAAATTTCAAGATGTTTAACGAGTTAAAAATTATTTTAAAACATCTAACTGAGATCTAATTTAGAATAATGGTTTAGGACCCAAGCTCTAAAAAGGTTCTAGCTTGCTGTTGAGGTCAGTATCGCATAGCTAGAATGGGAAATAGTTACTCTAATAATATTTAATATATTATTCTGAAAGATTGATTATCTCTGAATATCTTCTGTGTGAATAACCAAAAGCTGATGAAAGGATTCAATGCTAATGGTGGTAGGTAGTTAGTATTTTGCTATTCATTTTTGTGGTTTTCTTTTGCTTTATTTTTTTTCATTTATTTTGGCATTGCACAGTGAAAGCACAGTAATTTATTCATTAGAAGTTATTGTGGGGTTTATATGGTAAGTAGTCAAAATGAAAGTACCAAATGTCTGGATATGTTGGAAACCTAGAGAAGCTATTAGATAACACTAGTCTAGGAAATTTTGAGGAAGAACAAATTAATCAAGAAAAAGACAGACAAAAACACAGATGTAAGACATGAATAAAACATAAAGAGCATTTCATGGACTTTAAGAGTAACTAAATATCGCAGAAGAGAAGGAAAGTTCCTCTGCTTCGGGACATTGACATATTAACTTCTTGTGTATAATATGGCCTTGTGTTGTAACTATTAAATTTTCCTTTGTGTAGCACAATAAGTTTGAAACTGATTATCCCAAGTCATGGAATAGACTAATGATGAGGAAGCAGGCAAAAGATAAGCAAATGAAAACTACAGACATTAACATTGATACAAGGTATGTAGACGTATCAATAAATAAATAGTCAAAGCATAATAAGGCCTACCTACATGCTTCCATGTTACTTGGGTGATTAAAGCTAACACCTAATAAAGGCTCAACCCTCTGTTGTATGTTCTATGCTGATAATTTGTTCTTGATGTATTTACTATCCATGTATGGTAAATTGTGTCATGATGGATTTCTCGTGCTTGTATTATCGTCATTTTCTTGGATTCTGGTTTCAGGTGTTTACTGTGATAGGGGACTTGCCCTTGGTGATCTGATAGGAGTTCTTCACGACTTTTTCTCTCGTCTGGGTACTTTGTCAACTTTATGCTAAATTTGTTATATAGTTTGTGGTTTCTGCCATATTGACTGCACACATTTAACTTTCTAAAGATCCAAGAAGATCGATTTTTGGTATATAATTAGGTGCTCCACTGTACTGAAATAAAGTGAATCATTTTACAACCATCAAGAAATACATGTTTGCTATAATTACATTTTTCTTACCTTTTTTTATAGGCATGTCCAAGCTCCAGTTCAAACCTGCTTATAATCCGTATACTGAACCCAGCATGGAAATCTTCAGGTAGTATCACTACCTTCTGGATAAATAAAGCATGTGTAGTGTTATTCTGAATTTATTTCACTTGATCAGTTATCACGAAGGATTCAAGAAATGGGTGGAAGTGGGAAATTCTGGTATGTTCAGACCAGAGATGTTGCGTCCTATGGGGCTGCCTGAAGATGTTCAAGTTATAGCTTGGGGCCTTTCCCTCGAAAGGTAACATATCCTGTCCACATTATATATGTGACTGTGAGTGAATTTCATACCATAACTGCTAATGCTTCAGCACTACCAATCATTGTCATCATTCTCCTATTCTGTTTCTTTCTTGATGATTTCAATAGTTGGCCACCAGACTATACCTGGCTGGTAAAGCTGCTACTGCTGCAATGTTCCATTTTCTTCTGGTGCAGGCTGTCATTTTAATATGTGCCTTGTGATGGTTAAATGAGTGGGAGTCTTCAGAATCTGTTAATAATTGTTTGCCTTTGTTTTGCACTAGGCCTACCATGATCCTCTACGGAATTGATAACATCAGAGATCTCTTTGGGCACAAGGTATAGCTTCTTGCTTCCTTACAAGCTCAGTTGAGGTTGCTTTAATACACATCTAGAACATGACTTGGTTTTGGGCTTTTGCAGGTGGATCTTGGACTAATCAAGAGAAACCCAATATGCCGCCTTGGTCTCCAGTATACGGACGATGCCTCGTAATTTGTTTAGCTGTTAGTTCTTTTGCAGCCTTCTTGGTTGAAGAGATGAAACAACTTCTAACTGATAAGAGGGTGATTTTTGACTTTTATCCAGAAGAAAGCATTGAAGAGATATCTTTGCCAAAATTTCATACAATGTCTTGAGGCTAGAAATTAAAGTGATTGATAGATTCATTTTTGAAGCATTATACATAAATTGATGTGTATTAGGGCCATACGATACCCTATAATAACTTTATTATGGTATCTTAATTTTCTCTTTCTGCAATCAATTGATCTTATCCTTGTAATCACAGACCTCTATAAAGATATGCTTGCTTTATATGTTGTTTGTTCACGAATTCTATGTAGCTTAGTATCTGGTAATTATGGTGGTGGTAGTTAATGAATTTGGTCTTTCTGAAATATTTTAAGATCGTTTCGATGTCCCCTGAGCATTGTATTTGAAGTTAGCATAAGATCGAGTCACTTGAGGCTGGAATGCGTGTTTTTGGCCATCTACGTTGGTTATATCGGGAAGCTACACAAAAGAGACACTAGTGTTTTCAGATGACTATAGCATTTTTGGCTCCAAGTGGCAGGTTTTTAACACACAAGGCAACAAATGTTGGTGCAATTCATCCCGTTGTTGCTTGGCACGAATTCATAGTGACCTTAGCCTTGAACTCCGATGAAGTTCGCATGCAGATAAAAGGTTGCCTAGTTTGGGAGGAAAGAAATGGAGAGAAAAGAAAGGAAAAGAAAGGAATTTTAAAAAAGCTTTTTGTTTGGGAGTATGGAGGGAAAAGAAAATAAATGATTTTAATCACTTTTTTTGGTTTGGGAGCAAAAATGGGAAAAGAAAAGAAGAGAAATGGAAGGAAAATCTCCTTCTTTCTTCTTCCAAGAAATTTCCTTCCAAAATTGGGAGGAAATGGAAGGAAAGGAGAAAAAAGTTTCATTCCCTTCAATTCTTTTCTCTTTTCTTCTTTTCTCTTCTTTTCTTTTTCATCTCAACTCCCAAACTAAGCCAAGTGAACTAATTTGAAACCTCCACTTTCAATTTTCATTTTTTCAGCCCAATAAAGCCTGTGAGAGTCAAAGATTATTCTTAAAAACTTTAGTTTAGTATCACTCTCATTTTGCTGATCGTTTAATATTATATTCTTGGAAATTCTAAAATGCAAGCTTGATATTTGTTTAGGAACCGAATTTAAAAAACTTCAAATTGAATAGCATTTGGATTGGAACCAAATTTTAAAAAAAAAAAAACCTTCAAATTGAATAAACCATCCAAGTAAGGATGTTAAAAGTTCACAATTTTACATAATATAATATTCATACTTATAAAACAGGACAGAGAGCAAACAAACCAAACATGCCCTTATTACTTACCCTCCAGAAAATCCTTTTCTCCGTTCTTTCTCCCTCTCCCATTCAGCTGAAAATTATATAGAGAACCGAATCAGAGAACTCTCTACGGCTACGGTATGCTCTTCCTCCCTAGCCTTCCGTTCCCTCCTCCTTTCGTATCCCCTTACCCTCTGCACCAACTCCCGGTCCATCATTTTTTCAAATTTTAAACTAGGATTTTAGAGAAAAGATATGATTCCTTTAAATTAGCATTTGGCTTATACCAAGTAATAATTGAGGCTGATTAATAAGCCAAGATGTCTTGCTGAAATACAAAGTGAAAAGGGTATAGATTATGATAAATATTAATAAGGGTTTGTGAGTTTTGCCTCGGCTTGACATTTTATCGAGCAGGTATTGGGCACTGTTTAAAGAGTAGGAAAATGGCAGCTGTGTAATTGTATATCCATGAAACAATTTCGTGTGTGGCATGTCTGAAATGTATTATGAGGGGGATTTACTTCTTGGGTTGTTGTCTATGAGCTTGTTGGCTTCATACTTTATGTTACAAATTCAAAAAGTTTATTTTCTGATCCTCCTTTCACGACCGGTAGTATGAATATCAACATTGCTTAATTATTGTCAGGATATTCTCATTTCACGCTTTCCCCTTGGGTGCTTTTACTTTTATGGTTTCTTTACTAGTAGCACTATTTTCTTAAAAATGTTCCTTTTGGAAAATGGGACCAGTCTTGCTTAACTGGTGTGAATTTGGTAAAGTTATGTGGATTTGGCGATGATAAACTTCGCCCTTTTCTTTTTTGTTTTTACTTCTTGTTGAAGTTTGGGGATTGGCTGTGTGATATGACTGAAAGAAGGTGCCAACAGAATCAATGAAGCAATGGCATTGGTATCGATTGTTATTTACTTATTTGGACAGTCTTCTGTAAAAGTTAACAAAGTAATTATCTTGTTGAAAAGGATCAAGTTGATGTAGAAGAATCAAATGGTGGTACATGATATACTTTAGTTCTCAGGAAAATTTTACAACTCCTAGAATTACTCCTCTTTTAAGTGTAGTGGAAATGTAAACGTTCTTCCCATGCATAAGATGCCGATGATATCTGTTGACTACATTGGATTTTCTTGTTTCTGACTTTGACAGGATATGATATGCTTATGGATATTTTTTGTGTTGATTCTTTGCACCAGATCTTGATTGCTGCTGTAACATAGAACCTGATAGAGTTTATTGGCTTAGACTCTTTTATTTAAGTTTACGTTTCTCTGCAATTCCACTTTTTCTATCTTGTATATATATGAACTTAGTTCAAAAAATGATGTGTGCCTTTTTTCGGTGTGGTCATTGGTGGTAATAATGTTACTATCAATGGTTATGTTGACATCCTGCTTTTAATTCTTCTTTTGCTGAAACAAGTTCTTACTTGTTCCCAGGGATTTTTTTTCTGTTAAAATTGTTAGCAGTATGATGAACGTTACCACCTCACTTTTTAGAAGATTAAGTATCAGAGAGTTGATTACAAGTACTTCTGTCTACAATTCAGCAACTGGTATAAAATTTCATTTTTCTTTCTATGAATGATCAGTTTTTGCAATGTGTTCAAAATATTGATTTATGCATTGAATTTTTCAAATGGTAAATCATTATGCGAATCACAGATGTATCTGGAGAGGGATTACCCTTGATATTCAGGCGTTGGGCTACCAAAAAGACAGCTGGATCAACAAAGAATGGGCGGGACTCAAAACCAAAAAATCTTGGGGTCAAGAAATTTGGTGGCGAGGTCAGATCATGTTATTTGGCCTAGAAGGCTGAAAAATTGTTTTTTGTCCGATTTGTGTATCTTCTTGCTGTTAATTTCTTGTTCTGATTGTAACTTTCTTTTGATTGTGGCACAGAGGGTAATTCCTGGAAATATTATTGTTCGTCAAAGGGGAACACGCTTCCATCCTGGAAACTATGTTGGTATGGGGAAAGATCACACCCTTTTTGCTTTAAAAGAAGGATGTGTCAAGTTTGAACGACACAAACTGAGTGGACGCAAGTGGGTGCATGTTGAGCCCAAGGAAGGTCATGAGGTTCACCCTGTTTACTTGAGTGGTGCAACTCCTAAGATGAAGACAACGGCTTAAGTTAATCTGTCATCAGTGTTTTGGAAATGCATACTTGACATTAAAAATTGAAGTGCTTCTGTTAAGTAGGCTCAAAATGGGAGTTATTGCTTCTGAAATGTTGTCCTCTTGTCAATTGTTTTTCGTTTGAGTCCAAAATTTGGTTGCAGGATGTTGCAGCTTTATCTGATTTCGAATTGTGGCTGATAATCACATTATGACAGAAATCATAGGTGCGATTACGTTGCATGCTTCTTATATATAAAATACCATGCTATATGTCAATGGTGTCTCGAGTCTCGTATAAACAGAAAACTTAATGATAGCTGAACAATTTTTTGATCTTTGGCTAAACATGTTCCCAAAAGAAAAGGGAAGATCATTCGTATCATTTTATATACGGGCAAGAATCAACAACGCTGCCCTCGATCCGTCCTGCTTCACTGATTAAATGCATTACTAAAAGCAAGCACGTTTATTTTGCTATTGAAAAGGCAATGATGGGTGGGATAGTTCATATGTAGCAATGAAATCATTCCTAGAAAGAAGGATGAAATTGCTGGCTAGTTATCAGATATAGTTATGCACATAGTTGCGTATAAGTCTCCTCCAGCTTTCAAACTGGAATCGCGGTATTAAGTCCGAGCCATCTGTGCTAGTTCAAGAAAGGACCATGGGCCCGAACTCGAGGTTCCTTAAACATGAAAACATACGATCCCAGATATTCAGAAAAATATCTTTAAAAATATTCTCGACCTCCAAAAAGCCAAATGAACGCTGTACATACACACGCAGTCATCAGACTATAGTTGAAAAGGAAAATAAAAATAAAAAAGGGGCCCAAAGTACTTGAATTTTTTACAGTATGAATCTCTCTCCACTAAATGTCGCTTTCTTATTTAACTTGCAGTAAATTTCGTATCACAAAAAGAAAAGAAACCATATCTTATCGCTACTGTTCTTGAAAAATACTCAGGTGACGACAAGTATCATTACAGAAAGCAAGCCAATGCAGAATAAAATTTCTCAAACCTCTTTCTGATACGAAGCACCAAAACCTGTTTCAAACGAAAATGTATAATGCTTTATTGGACCTCAATATTGAGCCTGATTGACCATTAGTAGGGATGTGGACAGCTGTTCAGATATCCTACCGATTACGTATCAAAGCAAGGAGAAACAACTTCAGCTGCCAGGTGAAGTACATACAGGTGCATTTCCTAGTCCTCAACTCCATAAGGAAGAAGTGCAGCAGCAACAATCCTTCCTTCTTCATTTAAAATGTTATATGTTGATGCAGCATTTCTCTGCAAATATTACGGAAATTAGAAACTTGCCAGTTCACAACAGTATGAAAAAGCTCATGAACAAATGTTTTACATAGATTTGCTATCTAATAGAACTAATAAACTTCATTTGGTTAACGAGAATTATCATAAGCAAAAGGCCAATTCATCGAAAAATGAACTTTGTCTTAAAGTTCACAGACAGCACTTTAGTCATGGAATGGATATTAATACATGATGGCTGCACAACATTCATAAGAGAAAGCTCACCACAGTGCATAGAAAAGCAAAAGAAAGTGCACAATGCATCTCTCAATGAGGCCACAGTACACAAACTTGTTAATAGAGATATGCATATCAGCATACACAACCAGCTTGTGCGCCAGTTGTAATAATAAGCCTGCGACACAAAATCATACGAGTTGTGCTACATCAACTCAAACCTCATTATTTATCTCATGGGCTAACTTTATTCAACATTTCCATTGTTCAGCTTCATTTATCCAGATAAAACCCATTCACTGTAGGACAATACCACAAAAAATTCACAAGTAATAATTCTAGAATAAAACCACAAATGCGTATACATACCGAATCAACTGCTTCTAGTTTCATGCCAGTAGAGCGAATAAATTGCCGAAGATGAGGATTTACTGGATGAATATGCCTCCCACAACCAAGAATTAAAATTTCTGAAATCATAAGAAAGCACAGATATTAACAACTGAACTAGGCAAATGGATGCAAAAAGTTGTTTCAGCAAAACTTCGCTGGTTCTAGTTTAAAAGGCTCAATATTTCTGTCAAAAGGATTCAGCAAAAAAGAGCAAAAGTTATATACAGGACGCATCATGAGGCTAATTACAAAGGTTCAGACCCTGAAAGAGATTCTGCTTCATGCTAAATGCCACTACATTAAGGATTAGTAGCCTATAAATTCACAATTTCTATATGTAATTGATTTTGTTACTGAAAGGCAGTATGTAGGTCATGGCAATTGCTCTATGCACCACATCACCTCCTGTACTCCAGTTTTGAGCCTCGTTTAAACTTGAAAGGTAAACTCACCTTGCCTCTCCTGTATATGACCTTTTTTTGCCTTGCAAATAAATTTACAGGATGTCTAACATGCCAGAAATACTAAAACTTGTGCTATTGGCATCTTTAACATTAAAAAGAGAGCTTAGCTGAAGCAGGTTTTATCACATGGATGATCAAATTTGTCTTCTTTGTCTTGAAACAATTTGGATAATAAAGTGTCTGACTGTAGTTTAACAATAATATGGATGATGCAGTCAACAAATGGCTGGAAAATCAAAATTAAAGCTTTTCATAATTGTCTTCAACTTTGTATTGTATTAGTTGTCTTAAAAGTATTATTTTGAATTTTAGATCTAAGGATATTTTAGGTATTTTAGTCTTTTACATATTCGCAGGAATTTTTCCAGCAACTATATTTTTATTTTATTTAGTTATTCAATGATGTTAGGTAACACATTAGAGTTAGAGTTGTTATAGGAATATTCTATAAGTGTTTTGTTTTCTTAGGAAATAGGAATTCTACTTATAATAGATTTCTTTCTTTTAGGTAACTCATAAGTTTATAAATACCTTTGTTAGTAGGCTATTCTAGTAGAGAGAGAGAGAGAGTTTGATTAATAAAGTTTCAGTTTATTTGATTTAGTTTGTTAATTTTGTTCTTCAGATTCCCCTAATTTCCTCTTTCTTGTCCTTTCCTATCACCCTCGTTACTGTTCACGCTACAGTACATATTACTGTTCACCCGCGAAACAGTGTCATATTCTTCTGTTCTTCCGCTTGCGTTCGTAGGGAAGATTATTCCAATCTTGTCCTACATCAGTTTGGTATCAGAGCCCAAACTTTCTTCCTCTTGATTAACCATATTTTCTTCATCTATAATTATGGTTATCAACGCAGAATTATCTTCAAGATTTGAAGCTTTATCAATAGACTATGAGAGTACCAAAAAAGATGTTGCTTTCTTAAAGGATGAAGTGCAAGATATTAATAGAAGATTGGATGCCTTGCAATCCTCTATTGATCCCTTAGTCAGCATGCCTAGTAGACTTGACCGAATTGAAGCTTTATTGCTTGGGAGACAACCCATTGAAGCCTTTCCCATTCCAGATCTTCAGGTTATGAGTTCTAATATGCAATATGTCCCATCAACTCCTTCTAGTTCTCCAACACTACCTGTTGCTAAACAAGTTTCTGAACCAATATTCCAAGGCAACAATAGTAAACATCAAGAACTTCCTACCCCCAAGGAAAGTGATTTGCCTATTCTTACCCCTCCAAACAAGCCCTTTCATGATAATAATTTGGCTGTCCATCAAAATTTCATCCAAATTAATGAACCTGTTGCACCAAAGCAGATGAAAGAGATTGTGGTTACATCACAAATGGTACAAGTCCAAGAGCAAAGTCAAGAAGCAATTTCCATTCTATTCCCTCCAACAGTTGACTTTGTCTTTGGAGAGACTAACATTGTTCAGACTACGAAGAATCAAGTTTCTTTGTTGCTACGTATAGCAAAGGGACAGAAAATCTTCTATGATGGAGCCTATGCATCTATCTCGTGGATGACGTTTTTGATCTTTGGGATTTTTATTTTGCACTACTTCAAAACTCGAGGTCGAGTTTTTTCCAACCGAGGGAGAATGATGCAGCCAACAAATGGCTGGAAAATCAAAATTAAAGCTTTTCATAATTGTCTTCAACTTTGTATTGTATTAGTTGTCTTAAAAGTATTATTTTGAATTTTAGATCTAAGGATATTTTAGGTATTTTAGTCTTTTACATATTCGCAGGAATTTTTCCAGCAACTACATTTTTATTTTATTTAGTTATTCAATGATGTTAGGTAACACATTAGAGTTAGAGTTGTTATAGGAATATTCTATAAGTGTTTTGTTTTCTTAGGAAATAGGAATTCTACTTATAATAGATTTCTTTCTTTTAGGTAACTCATAAGTTTATAAATACCTTTGTTAGTAGGCTATTCTAGTAGAGAGAGAGAGAGAGTTTGATTAATAAAGTTTCAGTTTATTTGATTTAGTTTGTTAATTTTGTTCTTCAGATTCCCCTAATTTCCTCTTTCTTGTCCTTTCCTATCACCCTCGTTACTGTTCACGCTACAGTACGTATTACTGTTCACCCGCGAAACAGTGTCATATTCTTCTGTTCTTCCGCTTGCGTTCGTAGGGAAGATTATTCCAATCTTGTCCTACATCAATGGATCACATTGCTTCACTACTCTTGCCTATATCCATCCATCCTCAAACATGTAGTTTGATAACCAGTCAGCTTATAGGTAATATTCGTGAAGGTTCCAACTTCTTGTGGTCATTGGTACATGCTCCTAAGGTGTAAAGAGCATTAAATCCAACCTAGTCTCTCCTTCAGAAGAGAAGGAAGGAGGAGGGGGGGGGGGGGGAGGGGAACCCAAAAAGAATAAAGGGTTTCAGTACCCTTGATCTACTAGCTCTCTCCCGGCAACAAGGAATTGAGATATCATGAAATATTTGGGATACACAAATAAACTAAGAAAATTGAATGAAAATTGACAAATGAAAATTGACAAATAGACTAAGAAAAAAACTAAAAGTAATATAAGCACCAAGTCCATTTTGCAAGGCCTGTACAATGGAACTTTAGAGGTGCAGTAAAAAATCTACAATCATATAAATGATAACATGACACTTTAACGGAGTAAAAGGTTTCATCAAAAGAAAAGTTGATAATCAATGACCACCGTGCTAATGAAAAATAATTACCCCTTTAACTTCTCACCTGGTATTGGTCGCATCGTCTTGAAGATGGATAAGCTGCATCAAAATGAAAATATCATGTAAATCAACAAAGCCAGATAAGAAAATCATAATCATCTGATTAGTTAAAAGATGAACTACAGTGAACTAAGTCTCAAGAACTAAATTTTAAATGGCTGGGTGCTTTTCATAGTCCAATTAAAAATGGTAGCCCACAATATGAATAACTAAAATAGAAAGTGTAAATGACCACTGAATTGCAAACTTAGGGTATCTAAGGAAACATGTGACTTTGTGGGATGTATACAATTGGATATTTATCACATTTAGATCCTCCAAAGCAGAGAGGATTGGCAGACAAAATATATTGTTGGGAAGCTTTAGCTAGCTACCCTGTGTCTTTTCCCCTCTTTAGTCAATTCTATACATATAAAGTGCTACAATTATTATGGCTCTTAGTCACCCTTGATAAGAACAAATATTCTCTGACACCGACCAACCCATATGGCTCTTAATCACCCTTTTTCAACATCACGAAGTCAGGCTTACCATTCTTCAACAGCGAAAGCAGAGAATTCTGACTTATACTTGTCACATAGATGAAACTTGGACATTGGACATTTGGCTATATAGCAATCTTTATTTTTCTTAACCCAATAGTTTTCTCAGCATTTCAACTACAAATCTGAATTACCAATTTTCTGCTGCCAAGCTTAGAAGATGTCCAAAGCTTCGTACTTAAAAAAACATAACCCAGAAAAAAATGGACGCCAAATGCACCTATAATTCTAACAGTTATATGACATCTCAATGCTCAAGTAGGCACAACGTGCTTCTTTTTTTAAATCAATGGCATGGCAGCTCAAAGGACAAAATCAAGAACTTACACACATACTTATAGAAGGAAGATATTTGTAAAGAGAAAAGAAAAATCACCAGTAAATGATGATGCGCCCCTGCAATCTATAGCGATAGTTCTAACCAAAAGAACATGTATTTTGTCTTCAGTTTCGTCTTTTCCTAATTCAATACAAGATTGATGCAGATTTTCACTATCTACTTGTGATAGGAGTAGCCAGTTAAACTTGCCCAAAACAAATGCACACAATAATGCTCAAATAGTACTCATGCACACATTACCTTTCAGCATTGATCTCGGAGAATTTCTTGGGACTCCAAGACATTAACAGATTTCCAATACAAAGCAAGCTACCTTCATAGCTAACTCCATTAACAGTAAATCCTGTGTCAGTAAACCTACAAAAGCAGAAACCAAACAATTGACAAATCATAATCACCTTATGGCGCTAATCCATTTTAAGGTCCAAATTCTCTAACAAACTTGGACATTAAAGAAGTTACAAATTTCTAAAAGCTTCATATTTTGGCAAAAATCATCCCCCCTCCTAATTCCAACACGGCAAGAGTACCACATCCAAAATGCTCTATTTTGTAAGTTTTTGCATATTTTTACCGCCAAAAATTCCCCAAAAATCCCAAAAAAAAGAAAAAGAAAAATCACAGTAGAATAAAAAGAAGAAAAAGATAGAACTAAATTAAACAAAAATATTAATGCTAAAATTCAACATTTTCATATGCCCAAAAAAAAATACAAAATTATACGGTGTGCTTAACATAATTGAGAGTAATTTCAGGTTATTAGTATTATTTAGACAACACATAAATAAAAAGCAATCATACAAAAAAAAAAAAAAAAAAAAGCTAAGTAATGGAGCTTATTTAAATAAGTAAAACCAAAAAAAAAATACTGTTGGAAGCGTAATTGATCTTCGGGGACGTTGTCGATGAGATTGATTTGATCGTAGAGAGAGAAAGCTCGTCTGAGCGAAGGCAATCGGAGCTGGTGTTGCTGGACCGGTCCCATTCCCATAGGCTTTGAAGGAAAAGACTCCTTTCTTAGGGCTCGCATTAGCGTCGGCAGCGTCGCCACCGCTTTCTGTCTCGCCGCCATTTTTTTCTCTTCTTATCTATCTGTCGCTGTTTTCTCTTTGGCTGAGCGTTTCCTTGTCTGGTGGTGATAGAAAATGGTGATGGAACTCCGTGGCGGTTTTGCCAGGGAAGCCCCTAAAGTTTTGACTATTTCGTGAAATTCCCTTCAATTTTGCTACTACTATTTTGGTATTCAACAAATTTTACCACAAATGTTTTTTTTTTTTTGAAAGGAATTTTACCACAAATGTTGATAAAAAATATTTAAGCCAAAAAATTGTAGTTTTTAATAGAAGTCGACTTTAATCTCCAGGAATGTCAATTTATATATATTTGTTATGGGAATAGAATAAAAATGCAAATATTGTTTTTAAATCTTGAAAAAAAATCTAGGTATTAACTTATTTAAATTATTGAGGTCAAAGTTTGTCTTCTTTTATCTTTCACTTTGGTAAAGCTGGCTTAGTGGATTTAGGTTTTTTGTCATGCGTAATGAAAGTTACTGATCTTTAAAAAATTTGATACGCTTCTGGAGCTACATAAGCTGTAGGTAATTACTCATATTATCACGTGCTTGTGTACTTTTCCCCAAGCTGTATTATTGTACCCAAAGTGCATGTATCCATTTTTCATATCTATTTGCTTAGATACTTCTTCCTAAACTGGATGTGACTCTGTTAAAATCATTTTCAAAAACCATCTTAAAATACTTATTGGGATATCCTCGAACTGTATTAAGACTATTTGCTTGTTTGCACCAAACAAAATTCAAAAATGACTTCACCACAATTGGGAATCATAAGCGTTAGAAAAATCTTCTTCTAATTTCATCCACAACAGTACCAAATAACCAAGAAAGCTTTCTTCCGTGGAGGGTTTTGCAAGAGGATTATTTCTTATCACATTTTTATTAGGTAATCTAAAAGAGGACAGTAAGTAATGTGTGTAAAAATACAAAAAGCCCCAAAGAATGGAAAAAAAAAGATGTAAATACTCGCAAGATTTGCACTCTCAATTTGGAATATATGTTGGAGCTGGTAGGAAAGGGAATGGAGCAACAGAGGCATAAGCTACAGGCGGTCGTCGTTGAGCGTCCACACTTTTACCTTTCACCTTGCTCTGCTGGTGGTTAACATGTTCATTCTCATCAAGCAACAATTCTGAGGATGATGATAGCTCGGGAGATTTATGTGAATTTTGTATTGTTTGGCATTGCTGACTTTCTGGTAGGCGATGAAACAGAAGCCCAGACATAAATACGGGCAGATATAATAGGCTAGCACGAAACATTCTCCTGGCACTCTTGGATGTACGATCTAGGTAAAATGACATGGCAGTACCGCTGATAGCAAGAGCCAGGATTGTAGACTCAAGACAGAACCAACCAGAAGTAATCCCCCCTGCAGATATAAGTAAGCAGTCAGGCTCTGCTTACAGTTCAACGAACCCTAAAAAATACAGCCTCAACGCCATGAAGTAGGTTCATGTCGGAGAGTTATTACCCACCCCACCTAGTCATAAAGCAAACCTAAAACCAAAAATGAGCTCAAAAGGGAAAGGAGGACAGTCACGCTAGACTTTGAGAAAGAAAGCAAGTAACAAGAGATATAGTTGTAGTTCAACAATCAAACAATTTAGGCAGAACCTAGAAGTTAACAACATCAATGAGAAAAATTAAAACAAAAAGATGTAGAACAAGCAGCAAGATGGAGAGACACCTAATTTTTAACAGTAAACATAGAACTTAATTACAAAATGTCCAATTTCTCAGCACATATTTAACAAGCAACCAAGGACTTAAAAAATATGATTTTCCAAACAATACTAATTATATGATGGAAACTCATCTTTCATGATCCTGGGCTACTGGATGGCCAGATAATATGAATTTCAGTGCTAATAGTATCTTTAGCAAGGTGGGAAAATTTAATCCAGACCTTGCAGCAGGTGGATTGAAATTCCGTCTTTCTTTATATGGTGATACCAACCGTTTATTTTGCAGCTTAACCAAGGACGTGGACATAGCACTCAAATTCGATCGAGAAAGTGTGTCAATAATCTCTATTCTAAGCAACAATACAAAACCAAAGAGAAACACATTTGTACAACCTGTAAACACACAGTAGATATCCTGCACCATGATTGCCTTAGAGCAGTCAATCAAAGGAGCAGAGTAACGTGCAAGCACAATAGTTTTTCTTTACTGCTAAGTTACATGATTCAAGACAACCAACAAGCATTTAACTTAGTGATTTGGTAAACTTAGCTGGTAACAATAGATGGAAGAACCTATGCAAATCCCAATAATTTAGCCTCCTCATATCCCAGGCAAAATTTTCCCAACAATTATATCAAGAAAGAGTCTCAATGTGGGGAATCATAAGCTGTAAACAATTAGAACTGTAGACCACAAAAACCAAATGATTAACTAGGAGAAATTATAACTGACTACAATCTTTGATATTGTATGAGCTAAAATTATACTTTACTCCTACTTCATTGCGAATGGCATTTTTGTATCGGGAAGGAAACTAGCACTCTATTTTGAGCAACAATATTTACCCAAAACAAAAGAGAAACATATTTGTATAAAATATAAACACACAGAAGCTATCCTCCTCAATGATTGCCAGAGAACAGTCAATCAAAAGAGTAGAATTGGCAAACAACAGCATAAATATACTGCAAATTCATACAGAATGATGTGCTAAAAAACCCAATGGAAGCAGACACGTGCAATGGTTAAGACAATGGTAACCAAAAAAAGAAACCATCAATAATACAAAAGCAGTGAACCAGTAGTAATAAAATTAGACATGAACTCACAGTCATAGGCTAGATAACCCAAAGGAAGCAGATACAGGCAGTTCCTCAAGGCAACCATGGCCGTTCTCTGGCCAGAAGTGTCAGCAAGGGAAAACATTCTAAACCTGCAGATAAATCACAAAGACAAATTAGAAGACCAAAGTACAACATATCTATATTTTGCAACCACTAGAACTATCTAACCCTCAAAAGCTTCCAGCAGAAGATCAAGCATGATTTTCTGTAAGCAAACTTTACATCAAGATAATTCCTATTGATGTTCATATTTTTTCTAAAAACTTTACAATTGGCTTTTCTTCAAATAACAATGTCTCAAAGCTAAGTAAACAAAGCGGGCATAAACTGCAAGTCATGGGCTAGGCACAGAGCGTCTAAGCTCAGAAGGATGAAAACAATAAAGCTGAGGCGCATACAATTTTTGCAAATAATACTAAATTATATAATATTCCAAATTGATTACGGAAAATAAACTGCGATTGGAATGTATGTACATACCCTCCATCTGCATAGTCTTTGCGGCACAAGTATGCAAGGGCCATAAAATGAGGTATTTGCCAAAAATATAAAGCAGCAGGAAGAACCATAGAATTGAGTGAAATTTCACCAGCAGCAGCAGCCCACCTAAATTTTTGAATCAAATGTAAGTATACTGCACAAAATAAACAACCTGTGGCCACTGCATATTAGCTATCTGACCAATCCAGTGAACTCAATCACAGGCAGAACAGCTAAGATAACATATGAAACTTCTGTCAAATTATAGCAATCATTCTTGAAAGATCTCAAATTCTCAATCCCCTTATTACTCAACATTGAACATGGAACTAATTATTCTGCACGATTAATACTGCAACACCGTCAATAGGTGAGATATCAGTATCAAGAGAACAAAAAGAGATATCAGAACAGACAAAGTGGTCCAACATTCTTAGAATACATGGCAATGTTTCAGTCACAAGACAGAGGAACGTAAACAGCAGAACCCTAACATTCTTAGCAAACACTAAAATAATCTATAGAGCGCCTTTCTATGAAAATAATTTGCATCTATCCAAAAATTCTGCAATTAATATATTACCATATGGCTATTAAACGGGGCATCTTGAAATTGCAGCAGGAGTACTTAATTAAGAAACTAGAACAAGATCCTAACTGGATTTCAGTATCTAATAAACATTTATAATCTCTCTTACATACTTGGTTTTAACTCTTATAGATTGTTGTATGTCTACTGGAACAAGTTATGCAATATTTCATATTTTTACAACATTTTCAGAAGGAAAAAAATTTAGCATTACAATTCAATATTTCCATTTCTAAATTGGTGTTGTTTTATGCTTTCGTTCCCACCTAATATCTTTTTAACAGAGCATTTAGCTTAGCATAGAGCATTAAAGCTTAACCATCTTAGTGGCCACATTTTCAAACAATTTAGCACTTGTAAATTATGAATATGAAAGTTATACATAACAACCATATCCTTCAATGGCAAAACCAAAGCACCATATTTTTCTATAACATACAAATAACAATTTAAAACAAATAGGTCATCAGACCAGTATCTTCAGCCAAAAAGAAACTTTGTAGTAAGTTGATAAGAAGAAAATTTCCTTCAGGCAAGCATAAGAAGATGATAATTAACTATCATAATAAATGAATGCTATAAAATGGAGAACTTTTTTATGAGGACAAGAAAAATAGACACAAAACTAGAACCAATTGAGTGTTCACAAAATTACCCAAGAAGAGGCGGAATAGCACCAACAATAGCTCCAACCCAGGTATTTATCGGATGCATCTGCTTCAGGGGAGTGTACACAAAAGCATAAAGGACAAGATTAGAAGCAGCAAGTCCAGCTGCCAATGCATTAGCCTGTGAAAACCTTGTCATGGAAGATGTAAACATTAGTCACCATAATTCTGAGACAATGCAAATATAAGCAAGACAGGAGAAACAAAAGTCAAAGAATGGAGAAAGTCTAGATATTCAAAATTCAATCACCTTCCAAGCCAATAAAGAGGTGCCGGCAACCCCAACACAAGATGCCCAGGTCAATGCATGAGGAATGGTAAGACGACCTGATGGTAGTGGTCTGTGTCTGGTTCTCTTCATCAGAGCATCATTATTAATCTCATAAACCTGGCAAGCATTTGAAATTGCAAATCATTGCAACTCTAGTCAATCCAATCAAAGACAATCACAAAGAATGAAAATCCACAATAATATGCAGACAATGAATAGGAAAATATAGCCACAGATTTTTAGACCTATATCACGTTAAGCTAAACTTCAGAAACAGATTGAATTCTAACCAATAGAAGATGCCAAATCTAATAAGATGCTGAAAAAATACTTTAATGCCAATAGTTCAGAATAATGAACACATTATATAACTATTACTAATTCTTGACTTTATAAGATGATCAAAAGTTCAAACATGAGTATTTTGAAAGCAATAAAGGCGATGACATCTCCAGAGCATAACTCGGTATATAGCAGATTTGTTGCATCCCCCCCCCCCCCCCCAAAACAAAAAAAAAAAAAAAAAGATGATTACAGAACAAAGGAAGAATGATGAAAACATAGCAATAATGAAGATGACAAACCTGATTTAAGGTGTTTGCAGAAGCTGCAACCATCATTGTACCAGCGCATGTGCAACAAAGTCCTACATAATCAATGGCACTGCCACTTCCAAGGATATATCCAGTACCCGATGTAGCAACAACTAAGAGGCTGAAGACAACGACAAGATAATAAGTAAATATCCCCCCTTTAGGTTTAAACATGTCGGAGTAAGAATGCAAAAGCAAAACAAAATCATCATCATACACTTGCCTAGACTGACACCCGCAATTCCGATGAAAAGGTCAGAATTTAAAAATTTCTAGACTTCTAATTCGAATCCGAGGTTCATTATCACAAAAGATATTTAGATCACAAGCTGCAGATTACTATAAGTAATCGAATTCCCAAACCAAAATGAAAACCTGGGTTAACATAAGTCAGCAATATATATGCCTTGTTTATCCTGCATTGATTCGATCAAGATTTTATTTTTATTTTTTTTTAAGGTAATACTTACGATCTTTAGATCAGTTTCACTGTAGAAACAGAAAATTTTTCATGAAATATCTGTCTAAATTATCCAAAAAGAATCAATAATATCACTCAAATATCAAAATTCCTGGTAATTTTTATACTACCGAAACGAAAATCTGCATTTCTATCCAATAAAGCAAGATCAAAGCAGTCAAAGAAGCCAAAATTCTACTAAAATTAATATCATTTAACATCCGAAAAAGTAAACAAGAATCCCAAAATTTCTCAATTACAAATTGAGTAAAAAAAAAAGAAACAGGCAAAATTAAGAACTAACCTAAGTCGAGCTTTGGAGAGCTCAAAGTAACAGCGACCATAATATTTGACGGCATGCCTCAGTTTTGACGCCAAGAAGGCAGTCAACGACGTCGTGTCGACTAAAGAAGATCCGATAGCCCGACTCGGATCCGATTTGAGCGATTCGGCAGTGGAGGAGGAGGTTGTGCTGGCGGCGGCGGAGTAGAGTTGAGAGTGGAAGAGTGAGGTTCCGATGGCATAATTGTAATTTTTAGCGCTTGAAGAAGAAATGAGTTTGGATGAGAAACTCACTGAGTTTCTCCACATGACTCAGTTCGCCCGAGTGAAAGAGTTTTCCGGGAAAATCTGGGGGCGGTTGGTTCCCTCGGGCGGCGGACAACGGTGGTTCGGGTTTTTCGAGAATGGAGAGTCTAGATTGTAGGGACGAATCACGAGTACTAAGGGAAATGAACGGGAAAATTACTTTGAAGTCCTTCAACTTCCAATTAATGTTTCATTTTCTTTCTGAATTTTAACCTTTTTTGGGTTCGGTTTAATGCTTAGAAATTTTTGACAAATCAAATACTCCATGGACTATTTGAATCCATAACGTTCGTCTAAAAACCAAATTTAGTGTAAAAACGTCTTGGAATATATAGACAAAATTGGTAATATAAAACAAAATATTCACATGATATAATACATTAATCCTGTAAACAATATAATTTAACAAATGATGAAATAAATTAAATGATGCATAATTTCATTATACTAAAGGCATTACAACTTTGGATGGAGTTTTCATTCAAAATGTGGGAATTCTTTGTGCTGTTGTTAACGTTTCACTGTTTGAATGACTTATAAAGGAGAAATTTTAAATAATAAAAACTTTACGCTATCATGTTAAATATGTTAAGTATATTTTATTTTGCGGGAGGCATGGGTAGGAAATGGCTGCGTCTGTATGAATGTTTTTTGAGGTATTTTTTAAAAAAATTACTGTAGTTGTTTTAAAGATTTTCATTGGTAAATGTGTATGTGAGATAAAAAAGTAATTGAAAAACGTGTATGAAATTTCTAAAAAATATGTTTCTAAAAAACAGTGTCAAACAAACAGAGCCAATATAAAAGAGTACCGGTAGATTTGGACCTAGTTTAGATATATGCATTAGAAGTTATTTCACTATATTTAAGGGAAAAAATCAAGATCTAGAAAAGGATAAGGAAAAGGAAAACCAATTTCTTCATTAGCAAGAAGCTTTAATTTGTCTTAATTCAACTTTTTGATCAAACTATCAAATAAATCATTGTGTGACCATCATTTTAGCTATTTTACCACCTAAATTAACTCAAATTATAAATTATTGGAATTTTGCACTTGCACCTATTTATTCCCTCATACCTAAAAAATTGGTTATTTTATTGCCCAATCAAAAAAATCGGAGGCCATTATATAGGTTAAGTTTGAATAACAAACGCACATAATAAAAAAGAGAAGGCATAAATTTGGAAAGATCATGACAGGATAGTCTAAGGGGTCAAATAATATAGTTGTATACTGCTAGATAAGTTAAACAACTATGACGTGTTTTGGCCTTCTTTTTCTGAGACCATGAAGGAAATTAGCGAAAGGTTTAAATCATGGATTGCAAGAAACAGAAGCTATTTTACATTGCTTAGAAACATTCAATGTTACATTGCTTACTCAAGCATAATTGTAATTTAACTGCTATTATAAAACAATCTGTTGCTCAACCTAGATATGCTACATACAATCCCACATCTCTAGTTTCACTGCAACAAATAATTGTGCCATTTATTCCATCTGGTATACTTATTCTTGAGACAAATCCACTTGAAATAAGCACATTTACGTAATAATTAACCAATATACTGGTTAAGCTGGACTTTGATGATCCAATTAGCACGACTTGATAGGCGTGCCTCTTCCTCAGTCCACGAACAAAAAAATTCAATCCTCATTATCCCAACTCCTTCTGAAGTGTTGCATAATTTTCAGAAGATTAATTTATCTAGACTTTAGTATCGGCTTGATTTTGGTCGTTGATCTGCAAATTTCTCCCTTCAAATCTAATGTACTTGTACCATTTGGCACAGACCAAGTAGACCACAAAATCAGCTGTTGTCAGAACTGCTAAAAGGAAATAAAATCTGTCCAAATGACCCTTGTTGAGGTTTCCAGGTATCCATCCAGGCATTTCATCTGAAGTCGAAATTTTCATGACTATGGTCACTAGTAAACTGCTAACGTAGTTTCCCAGTGATATTGAAGTCATACAAAGTGCACTGCCAAAACTCTTTAAACCATCCGGTGCCTGCCCGTTAAAGAATTCCAGTTGTCCTACATACATGAAAACTTCTGATGCTCCGATTAGTACATATTGTGGGACTTGCCAGAAAATGCTCAAAGAACTTGAATTTTCGCAGTCTGAGCAATCTTTCCTGGCATATTTTAGCCTGAAATGCTCCAGAATGCCAGCAGCAACCATTGCCATTATGGCTATGATAAGTCCGATCCCCATCCTCTGGAGCTCAGTAAGTCCTCCAGGGTGAGACTTTTTCCTTAGCCTGGCGACAAGGGGATCGAGAACTCTCCTGTATATGAAAATGAATGCTGCAACACTGAGAATATCGAAGCTAGACATGCTTGCTGGAGGGATATGGAAGTCTGAAATTGTAGTTTTCATGGCTGCTCCTTGTTCCACAAAGAGGGAGGCCATCTGAGTAAAGACAACTGAGTATAAAATAGTGCATAACCAAATTGGAAGAAGTCTTAAGACGCATTTAACTTCTTCTACTTTAGTCACGGTGCACAGGCGCCATGGATTGGTAACATCATTTTCATCATATTCCTTAGATGTGATTACAGCTGCTCTATCTAGAAATCTGTACGTGAAAGTAATGAATTTTGGTTAGACAATTCGAAGCATAAATATGCATAATTTGGCATAACAATGTGATTATAAGGTAAAGGAATGGGCATTTAGTGGAATCAATGCCATTTTGAACTGTCAAAGAACAAGTTCTCAACCGTTTTCATTTTTAACTTGCTTTAAACTTTTGATTTTGGAAATTCATTCTATAATGTTCTTAACAGCTTTTTCTATTTCCTAAGTTAAAATAAAAAATAACTATAGACTTGTTTCTAGATTCTTAGTTTCAACTTTTCTAAAATCAATTTTTATAAAAATAAGATGAAAACAAACCCAAAGTACTTGGAATTTTGATAGTTGGTATCGTTACGAATAATAGTTAAAGGTACAAAGGGGTATATTCAAGGTGGTATTAGTTTAACTTTTAGTGTGCAATTTACCTGAATCCTTCAGTATGGAGCAGCTTTCTATCTGCATTGTCCTCTTGATTCTTCTCATCTAGTTCATATAATTCATCACAATTATCCGGAAATTCGACCTTCCATTTCCTAGCAGCAGAGAACCATCACTTGACAAAATCTTGAAAATGGATTGCCCTTTGGTATGAAATGCCTATAGCTAGGAGTCCCTATAAGAAACAATAATAATCCAACCGCAGCCGATCCAGCAGATGCCCAAAAGCCTATTGCCCATTTTCCATCATCCTCAAAATACCCAAGAATGGTGTTGGAAAACAGAGATCCCAAATTTAAGGCCAAATAGAAGTAGCTAAAGAAAGCCACCTTTGAGTGACTTTCCTGAGGATGTTCTTCGTCGAATTGGTCAGCTCCAAAGGTTGCAATGTTTGGTTGATACCCTCCATAACCAAGGGCGATCAAGTACACAGCCACATAGAAAAGTGCAACCTGGACTGTCGTGTGGGAACCGCAGGCAATTTCTTCATTCCCACAGCCACGAGGCTTGACTAAAAAAATATTTGATGATAAAGATAACGATACTAAGCCCTGCATCAAAAGTAACCATTTTGAGGTTCAATTCCAAGAAGAAATAAAAATCAAGTCTTGGTGAATTTGGGATCACGCAATTTTTAGTTACCAGATCTTGGAGAATTTGTACAAATACACAAAAGCTAATGTCAAAGATACAAAAGTCGGATCAAAACGAAAACTATTTGAAATCCTCGTGATCATTAAAAGATAGTGTTTTAATCGTATGAGTTTAAATTTTGCTATATTTTCTAAGCAAATTAAGCATTTCCAAATTGAAAATGAATCGCTTCTTACTTCTTAATCATGCCTTCTTAAATCAAGGAGCAAGAACGGATACTTACAATGACAAAGATGGCTTGGAAGATGGCACAAGTCTTGTATCGACCCCAGTAGGAGTCACTGAGGAAGGCACCAAGAAGTGAAAAGACGTAGACAGTGCCCGTCCATTTGCTCACATTATTAGCTGCATCAGCATTGTTTTGGCCCATCACTCTTGTCAGAAACAACACCAAGTTTACTCCAACCCCGAAGAATGCCAGTGTGGCTAGTCCTTGATTCACTGAAGCAATTTTCAATATCATTTCAGATTACTTTAAAATAATATAGTTGTCAATATATATATATATATATATATATATATATAAATTTTCAATTGAACAGCAATTATTATACATTGTATATGAAACTTTACCGTCAAGATTTGAGGCACAAAGTTTGGATTATCACAATAACAATAGGAAAATGATAAATGATGCTGAAAGATAAGCTATCAAGAATAACATGACCGCAATTCATTTCTATTAATTCTTTTGTGTAAAGAATGAGGAGGCTACATGAACATCATGTTTAACGAGGGCAGCTGTAGAATATAATTCATAATGGTTTTGTCATCATTAGAATATTCATAGAAGGAAAATGGATGAGTTGAAAATCTTTATAGATACTAAAATCAAATATACTTTCCTCCTATTTCTAATCGATAAAATTCAAAATTTAAGCATCAAGTAGAAGAATTTTATTTTAGACAAAAATATAAAAAAAAGAAGGAATTTGACGTACCAAGTAATAGAATACCAGCAAACCATTTTCCAGTTCCATCACGAATTGCAGGGCGACCATGTTTGTCCACACTCCCATCAAGCGTGCATTCCTTGCTGTGATCTATTATTCTCTTCTTCTCTATTTTGTGCTGAACAAATTAAATTTCCTTTTTTCAGATATTGCCAATACCACAGGAACATAAAAAAGAAATGGTAAACAAAAAGGTTTGTACACTTGATTCATCCAAAAATTTTAGCTAATTATGAATATGTACTTGTGTTACTGTGTAAGCTAAAATTTGGGGTCATGTAACAATAATGGCTGCAAGACATTGATACTTAGTTGAGTAAATAATGGTCCTTTCTTAACGCAATCTGGAGTCAGGTGTACTACAATTCATTCTTAAGTTGAAGAAATTGTACAAGTTAGTAGACTTAATTGTCACAACAAATCATTAATTTTACACAACAAAGGTCATGCACAATTTAAGATTTTTTTTAGTTGCCTCAGCATTCAAGCAAGTTAAAGGGCTCGATTAAATTGTAGATACAAATATTGTATCCCTGTTATATCATGCATATCTTTTTGAGTTTGCTTTGCCTGCTCAAAGCGTGCACGCAGGGACTCAATAACATAAGCTCTTTTGCCTTTAGTTTCTTAGCCGTTTTACATCAACCAATCCACCCCAAAAAACCACACCCCACTGATCCCACACGGCAAACCAAGACAGTTTCATCAGATACTTGAACTGTGATCTTTCTATGATTAAACCATACCATACTTAAAAATTTATTCCGACGCGACTAACGTATATCTTAATACTCAATGATGACTAATTTCTGAAAATTTTCGGGTGGATTATCCTTATTCATTGGATATTTTAGACATAAGGGTGGCGTATTTGAGTGGCCAGCACTGCACATCTGTGTTATGTGCCTAATTAAGCATGTAAAATGCATGATTCATTACTTATAGTATGTAGGCAGACATATTATTTATGTTACGCGTCTGATTTTCCACATTAAGCATAGTACTGAAAGGACAAGTAACATAATTATGTAAGCCATAATAAAGTTTACAGCTGCAAGCCAAACGAAATTATGATTATCGATCTAAAATCGAATAGAACGTGTCAGAAAAATAAGGCCACCATGCATATTAGTAAGATAACACATATAGTCTACTTATATGCATGGCTAGCTACTAGAAAGGGAAATAAAAACATTATAGAGAAAAAGGCGTCCAAGCCACAGAAATAATAGAAGAGAATAGTTTACCAACCATTTTATCAATGTTTAAGCAAGACATTTTTTGCTTTCTTTCTAGGTCAATAGGACAATACACACATGCAATGGAACAATTTTGTTTAAAGGGCTGAAAGTATCAGAGGAGAAGAGAAGAACAAAAATATTCTTGAGGGAGGGAGGGAGGGAGGTAACTATTATTAAAGAAGGCAAGGCTGGGGGTTGAGAATGCACACAACTACGTATATATAGACAAGAGCATCGCGGTGAACCGCTTAGAGGGAGATTTAGATTACGTAACTAAAGCAATGAAGTTGAGGATGGATGGAAATGTGGAATGGAAAATCCACTTGAGAGAAAAGAACAAGAAAATGGTGACTAAGCAATGAGTTTGTATTGTAAGGAAAACGTATTTGAAGGAAGAAAAAAAAGGAAGCGTGACATGGTTGGATACAGAAAGAGTTGATAGTCACATGATGTCTGCTTCATATGGAAAAGATGAGTTGGGAGTTTTTGTTTCAAGATTGTGATTAAGCTGTATTGATGTTGACAATTGAAAATTGCACTTTGGACTTTAGAGATGATCTTGTCTGGCTTTATTGTATACTCCA
>JAMWEH010001163.1:0-31460 GCA_024721245.1 Mitragyna speciosa | reverse complement strand
TGGGGTTTTCGTGCGTGAGAGAGAGAGAAAGAGGTAAGAGGGAAAAAAAAGGAGGGGAATGGGAAAAAAAGGGTTGTGCCTGTTCAATTTTTTCTCAAAACCCGAAACAGAACCCTTGCAGTGTTTTATTAGGATGCTACGCAGTTTCTTGCGCGGTTTCTTTGTAAGCACATTCTGTGGACAACCCGCGTGATAACCCGCGTGCGGGTGGTCACATGGTTTATCACATGCAGAAACTGTTCAAGAGACAAACGCGCGAGGGTGTATGCACGGTTCCTTGTTTGAAAAATCAAAACTCTCTAGACACGAACCGTGGATAAAACTGCACGCATTTCTACCTGCGGTTTATAAATGAACATGAAACGTTGAGAAAACGCGCGAGGTTCCTTGTGCGATTTAATTAGCAAAGTTTCTGGAAACAACTCGCGTGAAGACCCCTGCGCGGGTGGTCACGTGGTTTGTTTCCCACGCGCATAAGCGCGGATGTTCTTGCCTACGCATTTCAATTGGAAAACTTTCAGGACATGAACCGCAGTGAGGAACTGCGCACATTTTTATCCGCGGTTCTTGTCCAGAAGAAACAGAACAAAAATACGGCAATGAACAACACTTAGCCAAATTTTCATCCAATAATACCCAATCCTAGTTTTCCTAAACACAAATATGTGTCACACACTCTCAAACAAGCACAATGCATATTCAACCAGTGAAAAATAAGAAATTTAAGCGCAATTCAA
This sequence comes from Mitragyna speciosa, assembly GCA_024721245.1. Lineage (NCBI taxonomy): Eukaryota > Viridiplantae > Streptophyta > Magnoliopsida > Gentianales > Rubiaceae > Mitragyna > Mitragyna speciosa. The sequence goes on along the minus strand of JAMWEH010001163.1, from coordinate 30,723 downwards.
TGACTTTTTCAACTAGTTGGTGTACTCCCCTTTTTTTTCGACCTGTACCCCTTGCGCGGTGGTGAGCCTTAATTTTTCCAAATTGACCTGCAACCAAACAAGAACCACTTTCACTGATCAATAAAGTAAAGGTTATTCCAAGGAAAGAAAAGAAAAATTAAGAAAGAACACTAAAAATTGGGTTGCCTCCCAATAAGCGCTTTGTTTAACGTCGTTAGCTCAACGTTCTTCAAGCAATTTATGATTGAAGGACTAATGAGATAGAGAATCTCCTTCCGTGACTCTTCAATATCTTGGCCTAGGTATGGTTTCAGCCTTTGGCCATTAACCTTGAACGTCCCCTTTTCCTTGTGTGTAACCTCTACAACACCAAAGGGAAAAACTTCGTTAACCACGAACGGGCCGGACCATCTCGATTTCAACTTACCTGGAAAAAGACGAAGTCTTGAGTTGAATAGCAGCACTTTGTCTCCCGGCTTGAATTCCTTGGGATGCTTGATATTCTTGTCATGCCACGCTTTCGTCCTTTCCTTATAAACTCTTGAATTCTCATAAGCCTCACGACTGCCATTCCTCAAGTTCATTCAATTGCAAGATCCTCTTCTCACCTGCACATTGTAAGTCAAAATTCAGAAATTTAATGGCCCAATAAGCTTTATGCTCAAGTTCCATCGGTAAGTGACAAGACTTCCCATAAACTAATCTAAATGGTGTCGTTCCTATGGGTGTCTTGTAAGCGGTTCTATGGGCCCACAAAGCATCATTCAACTTCAAAGACCAATCTTTTCGAGAACGCTCTACGGTCTTTTCTAAGATCCTCTTCAATTCCCTATTGGTTACCTCGACTTGGCCACTCGTTTGGGGATGGTAAGGGGTAGCTAACTTGTGTGTAACACCATATCTAGTTATCACCTTTCCCATTTGTTGGTTACAAAAGTGGGTACCCCTATCACTTATAATTGCTCTAGGGGTGTCAAAGCTGGTAAATAATCGTTTAAGGAATTTGACAACCACTCTAGCATCATTGGTAGGGAGGGCTTGAGCCTCTACCCATTTAGAGACATAATCTACCGCTACTAGGATGTACTTATTCCCATACGACACGGGAAAGGGCCCCATAAAGTCGATGCCCCAAACATCAAAGATTTCACAAACTAATATGCCCTGACTTGGGGCATCTCATCTTTACAAGAGATATTACCTGACGCTGGCAACTATCACATTGCTCCACATACCTCTTAGACTTTAAAGATCGTGGCCAAAAGAAACTGAATCCAAACTTTTGGGCTTCCCATTAGCATGATAATGACCACCTGCCGCCCGCATGACAATGCTTCAAAATCAACTCAATCTCTGAGTTATCCACACACCTCGAATGATATGATCTGCAAACATGAAACAGATTACGGTCATCCCAAAGTTATGTCTCAACTCAGAGAAGAATTTTCTCTTCTCTTGATAAGTCATTCCCTTGGGAAGAACTGAGGCAAATAGTTAGCTATGTCTGCAAACCATGGTACATGAAAATAAAAGAAGAAATTGCATAAAATCTCTCATCAAGGAAATCATCACTAATTTCTCCTTAATTAAGTCTCTTTCTTCATCGTTCTCGAGAAGAGAAAGGTGGTCAGTTGCCAAAATTTTTCGCTCCTTTCTTGTCTTTAATTTCAATATCGAACTCCTGCAACAACAAAATCCATCTAATGAGTCTTGGTTTAGCATCATTTTTGCTTAAAAGATACTTGAGTGCTGAGTGATCAGTGTGCACTATAACTTTAGACAAGATAAGGTATGATCTAAATTTATCAAAAGCAAACACTATCGCAAGCAGCTCCTTCTCCGTTGTGGTGTAGTTTTCTTGAGCCGCCGTCAAGGTTTTGCTTGCATAGTAGATAGGTCGAAGTGCCTATCCCTTCTTTGTCCAAGTATTGCTCCAACTGAAACATCACTAGCATTCACACATGATCTCAAAAGGTAAAGACCAATCAGGAGCAACTATAATCGGGGAGTGGGTCAATTTTTCTTTCAAAATTCTAAAAGCACTCATACAATTGTCATCAAAATCAAAGACCACATCCTTTTCAAGCAATTTGGTTAGAGGTTTAGTTATCTTTGAAAAATCTTTTATAAACCTTCTATAAAACCCCGCATGCCCAAGGAAGCTTCTTATTGCCTTAACCGAAGTCGGTGGGGGCAATTTCTCTATAACCTCTATTTTTGCTCTATCCACTTCGATGCCTTTTTTAGAAATTTTATGTCCCAAAACAATTCCCTCTCGAATCATAAAGTGACATTTCTCCCAATTAAGCACCAAATTTGTTTCCTCACATCTTTCTAGCACTCTCTTCAAAATTTTCAAACACAAGTCAAAGGAATCACCAAAAATAGAAAAGTCATCCATAAATACCTCCATGATATCCTCGACTAATTCATTGAAAATGGCTAACATGCACCTTTAAACGTGGCCGGTGCGTTACACAACCCAAAGGGCATCCGGCGATATGCGAAGGTGCCATAGGGGCAAGTGAACGTTGTCTTCTCTTGGTCTTCCGATGCTATGGGAATTTGAAAATACCCCGATAGTCCATCCAAAAAGCAGTAGTACTCATGGCCAGCCAATCTCTCGAGCATTTGATCGATGAAGGGCAAAGGGAAATGATCTTTCCGGGTAGCATCATTGAGCTTTCTATAGTCAATGCAAACTCTCCAACCCGTGACGGTTCTCATTGGGATCAGCTCATTCTTCTCATTTGGTATCACCGTCATGCCTCATTTTTTTGGTACCACTTGCACTGGACTAACCCATGGACTGTTCGAGATGGGGTAGATCACTCCCGCATCAAGCAACTTTATCATTTCGGCCTTGACCACCTCCTTCATATTTGGATTAAGACGCCTTTGATATTACACTACCGGTTTGAAATCATCTTCCATTAGTATCTTGTGGGTACAGAAGGAAGGACTAATGCCTTTAATGTCTGAAATCTTCCATGCAAGTGCTCTTTTGTGTTCCTTTCAAGACTTGTAAGAGCTTCTGCTTCTTCTCATCATCTAGACCCGCTGCAATAATCACCGGTAGTTTGAAATTTTCTACCAAGAAAGCATATTCCAAATGCTCCGGTAACCTTTTTAATTCAAGCTTGGGTGGGTCCTCGATTGATGGTTTGAGAGCTCCTCCTCTTGATCCCTCGATTTTCTCATAAGCTCGGGTACCCTCATATGGTCTTTTTGCTTCTAGGTGGGCCACTTGTTCAGCTATAGTTGGGTGGAAAGTCACCTCCTTCCCTTGGATGATGCATGCCTCCAATGGATCATCAATAATGACCTCCTGCAAAATATTAATCGATTCAGTATCAATAGTATCCATATAAAAGCAAGTATCATCTCTATCTAGAGAATGTCTCATAGCTTCTGGTATCTTAAAAATCACTTTCTCATCTTCTACTCTAAGGGTGAGCTTTCCGGCTTGAACATCAATTAATGCTTTAGCTGTGGCCAAGAAGGGTCGTCCCAAGATGAGGGAGGATCTCTACATCATCCTCCATATCCAAAATCACAAAATCAACGGGAAAAATGAATTTGTCAATTTTAACCAACACATCCTCTATAATTCCCTTTGGATATTTTATGGATCTATCTGCCAATTGAATGCTCATCTTAGTGGGTTTAGGTTCTCCTAATCCTAATCGCATGTACATTCCCTAAGGCATCAAATTTATGCTTGCACCTAAGTCAGCTAAAGCCTTATCAATAGCCAAACTACCGATATTGTAAGGAATAGTAAAACTCCCTGGATCTTTGAGTTTCTGAGGTAACTTGTTCTGTAAGATGGCGGAGCATTCTTCATTTAGCCTCACGACTGCTAGTTCTTCAAGTTTTCTCTTGTTTGATAATAAATCCTTTAGAAACTTGGCATACTTTGGCATCTGTGAAAGAGCTTCAACAAAAGGAATGTTAATATGCAATTGTTTAAAGAGCTCTAAAAATTTACTAAAGCGCTCAGCCTGATTGTCCTTCTGAAGTCGGCTAGGATAGGGGATTGGGGGTTTGTACTCCTTTACCACCTTCTTCATGGGTTCCCCATCAGTCTTCTCATCCTCATTGTTTTGTCTCTCCCCATCTTCTCCTGCATCTCTCTTTCCCTCAACCGGTAATTCCTTAGCCTGCCTTGGTTCCTCCTTTTCCACTTCCTTGCCACTCCTTAAGGTGATTGCTTTTGCTTGTTCTCTTGGATTGGCCTCGGTGTTACTTGGCAGGGTCCCTTGAGGTCTTTCGGACATCAACTTTGCTATTTGCCCAATTTGATTCTCCAAATTATGGATGGATGCCTTATTGATTCCTCAGAGAAGTCTCCAAACCTTGCATCCTATTTTCAAATGTGTTGATGTACTTGGTTATCAATTCCTCAAGGTTTGTTTTCTTCTCAAATTGAGGTTGAGGCTGATATTCCGGTGGTGGTTGTTGTCTTTGTTGCCCTTGATTTCCCCAAGAGAAGTTTGGGTGATTCTTCCAACCCGGATTTTAAGTGTTGCTGTATGGGTTGTTTTGTTGCCTTTGACTATTGCCCATGAAATGACATTGCTCATCTGCTTGTTGCATTCCATGTATTGCTTTGCATTCCTGGTTATGATGTTCACCTCCACATAAGTCACATTGCATCACGTGCAATGGTCTTTGACTCACCGATATGCCATCAATCTTTTTGTTCAAAGCCTCAACCTGGACTGCTAATGCCGTGACTGCATCCACATCATAAACTTCAGCTGGTTTACTTGGCCTAGAACGAGCAGCCTGCCATTGATAGCTATTCATGGCCATTTCTTCAATAAGCTCTTGAGCCGCCTCCTGCGTTTTGCTATTCAAAGTGCCTCCTGCAGCCGCATCAATCATTTGTCCTTGTAGCTGGATTGAGCCCATTGTAGAATGTTTGTACTTGCATCCACATGGGTAATCCATGGTGGGGACACTTTCCTCAGTAATTTCTTGAATCTTTCTCAAGTGTCATACAAGGTCTCGGCTTCAATTTGAGTAAAAGAGGATATATCATTCCTCATTTTTGCAGTCTTGGCTGGAGGAAAATACTTGGCTAAGAACTTCTCCGCCATTTGATCCCAAGTGGTGATTGAGCCTCGGGGTAGAGAACTTAGCCATTGCTTGGCCCTATTCCTCAAGGAGAATGAGAATAACCTCAACCTGATAGCATCTTCTGTTGCCCCATTGATCTTGAAAGTGTCACATATCTCCAAGAAGTTGGCGAGGTGAGCATTCGGGTCTTCATCCGGTAAGCCGTCAAATTGAACATGTTGCTGCACCATTTGGATGATGTGAGGCTTAATCTCAAAGTTGTTCGCTGCTACTGGAGGACTGAACTATGCTAGACTTCAGTTCCCATCAACGAGGGTCTAGCATAGTCAGACATCGTCATTTGTCTTCGAGGTTGCTCTCTCCTTTGTTCCTCTAAGGGAGGATCGAGTGGAGGTTGATTCTCCGCCATTTGTAGCCCTTCTTCCACTATTTCTCGATAGAAATCCGAAGTAATTTCCTCTAATTGATCCCTTAACCGTCTCCTTACTGCTCTTGTAAAGGTTCGTTCTATTTCCGAGTCAAATTCAAAGAGGGATGAACTTGAGCTTCGGGTCATACATCAAAAATAATCCTGCAAAGAAATTCCATAAAAACAAGTAAAATATACAAAACTCAAATGAAAGAAAGAAACATACTAAAAGGTAAATAATGGCAAGAGTAATAAAATGCAAGTTTTCCTAATATTGCCGAGTCCCCGGCAACGGCTGCCAAAAACTTGATGCGTATCCTTGCAATCTATACCAAAGAAACTCTAGGCAAGTGCACCTATCGCTTCGTAGTATAGTATACAAGAGCACCGAATATCGTCCCACAAGGATTAGCAAATACTAGTAATTACTTGAGTTCTATTATCTAACCTAATGAACGCAATTGGACTATTAAAGTAAGAAACTAAGGAAAGTCGTTATCTAATCCACTAAAGTCAAAAGGGAACGGATAAAGGAGAGTGAGAAGTAACAACAAGAATGACAAAATAAGTCTAGACTATGGTATCCCCAATTGCATAATCAATGAACCAATTCCGGCTAATGCTATTACCTAAACTTGACTTGAACCCAGAAGTCCCAAAATTAGACCGTAACCTTTCTCAAGAGAAACAATCCCTATCCTCTTGGTTGCTCAATTGGAATCTCTTCACAATTAACCCCCCAATTAGAAGCCTTAGGATTAATGGACTCTAATTCATTAAGTTCTTTCCAACACTTAACGAATTGGGGGCAATTCATGGAACCCTATCTCTAGTGATTCATTCAAATTGCCTTAATTTGTGAAGTGGTCTATTCATACGTGCAATCTCTCAATATACCCATACGAAACCAGCCATAGAATCAAGAATGCATGCAAAATCCCAATTCCATTAGACATGAAGAATCACAAATTAATCCAAATCAAGAGAGTAAATAGCATAAACCAACAATCGAATCCATTAATTACACAAATGGATTCAACCAAATCTAGACTACTAGTGATTACTTCATAAGAATCAAAGAAACTACATTAATTAACAAAGGGAAAATGTAAAAACTCATTGTAATTGAAGTTCTTCAATCTCCCTTTGATAAATGTTCTGCAATTTCTTCTAGGTAGAGAAGATTCAAGCCTTCATCTTTGTCCCTTGAGGCTTCTTCCTCTTCTCCCTTTGATATCCCCTTCAAGGAGCCTCTTTTCCTCTCTTTTTCCTCCCAAGAAACCCTAGGAGAAAGATAGGTTCTTCAATATCCCGTCCTAGCACTCATATCAGCTGTTAAAATGGTGCAGATTCGCGTCCAGGAACCGCGCGCGTGTCTGCCCGTTGATCTTCCGCGGTTACTAAAAATCTAGAGAAATCGCGGATGGGCCCGATGGACAACCGTGCGCGTTTGGTCACGCGGTTTCTCGTCTTAGCGCTGCCCAACGCACTCTCGCGCGGTTTAACCCACGTTGCTCTCTGGGTGGAACTCGCGTCGGCAACCGCGCGCGGTTGATCTCGCGGTTGACCTTCTGTGCGAAAGCCGCGCGATAGAACCGCGCGCATTTTCTTCAAGCTTGTCTGCGGTTTAGCATTTTTCTTCACAATCTGCCCTTTTCTTCTCAGGCCTTTTTCTTCAATTCTGACCACGATCTTATCCTTGATCTTCTCACCTGCACAAACTTCATAATGAGTGCACGTATATTGCTCTATTTTGCTCCAATATGAAATTCAATAGGCAACAATAAGTAAGTCTAGAAAATAGCTGGTTTTACCCAAAATTACTAAATAAAAGTACTAAAATACCTACGCAAACCACCACTTAGACACTCTAAAACATGTGTAAAAAAAACTATTATCAACTTGTCAACAGCTTTTGTGAAGCAATATGAATTTAACTGCGAGTTGGCACTAACGTGAACTACCCTGGATAGTAATAAGAGGAAACCTTCAGAAGATCATAACACTTATGCTAAACATTGGAGAAAGCTAGCTGCTAACGTGGAACCTCCCATGAACGAAGAGGAGATCGTTTGTACCTTTATTAAGGCACATGATCCGCCATGCTTGGAGGAAATCTTTCACAGAATGGGAGCTCATTTGCTGCCATTATTAACAAATTGGAAGAGTATGATGAATTTGTCAAGGCAGGCAAGATAGCTAATGTAACGACTCTGAAACTGTAGTTGGAGGCTTTGCAAAATTAGAATCAAAACAATAATGGGAAAAAGACCCCGTTCAAGAAGAAAAAAGGGGAGACTGTTTTTGTTTGGGATCAAGGCCCATCGTTTAGACCCAAAATTCAGAACTGTCCCTTATATGCTACTTTTTACCCACAACCTATAAATCTTCAACTAGTTTACCACACTAATATATAGTCTCATTATCCTCAATCTGGTTATTCAAATATCCACCTCCATGTTCACCACCTCGGCCAACCTTTCAAAATTACCCTTGTCCCCACTATAATCCGAGACCACCACAACAAAACAATATCCACATTACTCAAAACTAATTTCAAGCCAATAGAGATCAGGTCCAAAAACTATCTCGAACTTACACCAATCTAGGCTGTCCCATTGACCAATTGTATGAGCAACTGAAAGCTGTTAGCAAAATTAGAGTGATTCCAGCAAAGGTTTACAACAAAGGCTTGCCTGCAGGGTACAATCCTCAAGTTATTTGTGCATACCATTCAGGGAATTCGGGACGTTTCACAACTAATTGTTGGGCCTTAAGGAATCAAATTTAAGACAATTGAATTTGGAGAGATTGTTCTTAGAAAGTGAGGAGAGCAAGGACTAAATGTAAACAAGAATCCTCTTTCGGAACACGAAAATACTGTGGGACCAATCACTAATAATGATGAATTTGATGATCCTGCATCATACATTGTGGATGAGTATGAGACTGAGAACATAATGGAAACTAATTTGATCAAGAGAAGGAGGGAATCGAATGCTAAAGATTTGATAGTGGAGAATAGGGATGCTGTCTTAAAAGATGAATTGAAACAATCAGTGTTTGAGAAAGATGAGCATTTCATGTTAGAAGGATATTTTGACCCTTTTGTTTTGAACTTGTCGCCTTTTGAGTTGGATGCAACAGATTCTTTTGTACTTGAATTTCCTGAACAGATGCCTGTGAATAGTTTACAAGAAGTGCCCTGGAATTATGAGGAGCCTGCGCTGTTGATTGGAGATAAGAAATTGTTGAAGGAAGAAGTAAGCACTGTTACCAGGTCTGGGAGAATTCTAGGAGATTATGAGAAGAATGTTCTGCTCAAAACCCAAGGCAATTCTGTGTCACCCAAGCAACCCTTGTCTGAAAAAGATGCTTTGAATTTCTTGAGATTGATTAAAAGAAGTGAATATAAGATAGTAGAATAGTTGGACAAGACGCCTGCCCATATTTCTTTTCTGAACCTGCGTCTGACCTCCAAGTTGCATCGAGAAGCATTGCTCAAAGTGCTTAACGAGGCTCAAATCCCTAAGGATGTCCCAGTCAACAAATTTTCTGATATGGTGGGTAACATTCTGGCTTCCAACTATATTAGTTTTTCGGATGATGATTTGACCGCAGAGCGGATTGGACACGACAAGGAGCTGTATATATATCAGTACGTTGTAAGAGAAAACTGCTACCGAGGGTTTTGGTGGACAATAGATCAATTTTAAATATTTGCCCATGGGGCACTCTTGTCAAATTAGGGTTATTTGATACTAAACTTTCGTCCATCTACCATCGTGGTAAGAGGTTTTGACGGAATAAAGAGGGAGCCAATGCGATAAATTGATTTAGTTTTAGAGGTGGGATCAGCTCAATTTTAGATTCCTTGTCAAGTTATGGATATCTCTAGTGCCTACAATGTTCTGTTAGGAAGACCGTGGATACATACCTCCAATTTGGTGCCTTTTTCAGTTGCATCAAGTATTAAAATTTGTTATGAATAATCTATTAACCACTGTATTTGTTGAAGATGATTGTGCAATGATGATCAATGCCAACTTAAAAGGGAAGCACAGTGAAAAAAATCTCAATTTCTACTCATCGAGTTGAAGATGTTGTCTCTGTAGGGTGGATTTCTAAAAATAAATCATCTGTGCCTAAAAGCTAGTGTCATGATGGCTAAAGAAATGATTCAAGGGGGATATGAGATAGGAAAGGATCTTGGGCAAAATTTGCAAGGATTGTTAGAACCAATAGAGCTCCCAACGCAAAAGGACACATTTGGACTAGGTTTTCTTCCAACTCTAAGGGATCGAAAGGAGATAAAAATTTGAAAGATTACTGAAAAAGAAGGAAGGCTGACCCGATTGCACATTCTGCCAAGGATTCTGCTGATGAAATTCTGTTGGATATGTCTCAGTTGTTCGTAGGGGTCATTTGTGATGCTGAGCCATCTGGATCTTCTAAGTTCCTAACAATTCCTAAAGATGGCATTCATAATTGGATTGCTAGTTATCTTCTCTCCCGAAGGAAATTTTGATAAATTTAGGGGATTGTCTTTCACTTGAATCTATGCTTAGATAGGGTCTCATGTAGAGTCTTTTATTGGGTAATTATGTTGCTTTTGGGTCTTGTCACTTTATTTTGTTAATGTTTTATGTGTTAAAGTGTCTTTCATCATAAGCATAGGACCTTAGGATGAGTATGTTTTGAGTATTGATGTGATCTTTTAATTCTTCAGTTATTTTAAATTCAATGAAATGGAAGACTCCCCTTATCAGTTTTTCAATTGTTTCTAGTTTTGTATTGTATGTGTTTGTTTTCTCTTTTCTCAGATGGACCATCAATAAAATCATTTGACCATTTGGATGTCACTATTCTAGAAGTCGATGATTGCAATCTCAATATCTCTTACGAATTTGAAATCATGCATTTTGGCACTCAAAACGAGAGTGATACCTAAGAAGAATATGAGTCTTTGTCAAAAATTCTCAAATAACATGAAGAGAAACCTAAACTGAACTTAGAAGAAACAGAAGTTATTAACATTGGTACTAAAATGGAGGTCAAAGAATTCAAGGTCAGCATGCATTTGAATAAGAAACAAAAGCAAGAAATGGTAGAATTTTTTACTACATTTCAGGATGTCTTTGCCTGGTCTTATGATGATGTGGCTGGAATTTTCACGGACATAATGGTTCACCAATTGCCAACTGATCCTAATATTCCTACCTGTGAAGCAAAAACTTGCAAGTTTAAACTGAATATGAGTCTTAAAATTAAGGAACAAATTATAAAACAACTCAATGTCGAGATTATCATGATATCTCATTATCCCGTGTGGCTATCAAATCCAATACCTGTCCCAAAGAAAAATGGAGAGGTGTGAGTTTGCGTTGATTATAGAGATCTTAACAAAGCGAGTCCAAAAGATGATTTTTCGTTGCCAAACATTCATATTCTTTTGGATAATACTGCAGTACATGAGATCGTATCCTTTGGAGATTGTTTCTCAGAGTATCATCAAATTCTAATGGCGGAAGAGGATAGAGAAAAGATTGCTTTTGTCACTCCGTAGGGAACCTTTTGCTATAGAGTGATGCCTTTTGGATTAAAAAATGCTAGAGCTACCTACCAAAGAATGATGACTACATTGTTTCATGATATGATCCACAAGGAGATGGAGGTTTACGTGGATGATATCATAATCAACTCTAGAAAGGTAGAGGATCATTTGGTTGATTTGAGAAAATTGTTTGAAAGATTGAGAAAATATAATTTGAAATTGAACCTGCCAAGTGTGCTTTTGGAGCCCCGGCCAGTAAGTTGTTGGGTTTCATTGATAGTAAGAAAGGCATAGAAGTAGACCTTGTCAAGATTAAGGCAATTTGTGATATGCCGATTCCAAAAACTCAAAAAGACGTGAAGAGTTTTTTGGAAAAAATTAATTTTATTGGCAGGTTTATTGCTCAGTTGACTTCTACTTGCAAGTCTTTGTTCAAGTTGTTGAGAAAAAAACGTGCCAAGTTGAATGGAATGATCATTGCCAGCATGCTTTTGATAAGATCAAGGATTACTTGCTAAATCCTCTGATTTTAGTGCCACCCCAACCTGGAAGACCATTGATTATGTATCTATCTGTGCTTGATGAAGCCGTTGGATGTGTTTTAGGCCAGCATGATGATTCAAGAAAAAAGGAGCAGGCAATTTATTATTTAAACAAGAAGTTTACGGCTTAGTGAGATGAATTATTCATTTTTGGAAAGGTTATGTTGTGCACTAGCTTGAGCTACTTAAAAACTCTGACATTATCTTCTTAATCACACTTCTTACCTCATTTTTCGCTCTGATCCTTTAAGATATTTGTTGAAAAAACTGATATCAACTGGACGCATGGCCAAATGGCAAATGATCCTTTCGGAGTTTGATATTGTCTTCACCACACAAAAGGCAATAAAAGGACAGGCCATAGCAGATCACTTGCCAGAAAATTTAATAGATGATGATTATCAACCACTCAATACTTATTTTTCGGACTAAGAGATCCTGTTCGTTGGGGCCGTTGAAGACATGAATGAGCAGTAACAGAGTGGAGATTATTCTTTGATGCACTTCGAATTCTTTCAGGGCCAGGATTGGGGCCGTTTTGGTATCACCGGAAGGAAAGCATTATCCTGTAACTGCCAAGTTATATTTTTCTTGTACCAACAACATGGCCGAGTATGAAGCTTGAATATTAGGGTTAAAGATGGCTTTGGAGATCGAGATTAAGAATTTGATAGTATTCAGTAATTCTAATTTGCTGGTACATTAGATGCTTAAATATTGGGCGACTCGGGATTCTAAAATCATTTTGTATCATTGTAGCCTACTTAATTTAACTGCCAAATTTAGGAATCTGGAGTTTCGGCATATTCCGCAAATTCGTAATGTTTTTGCGGATGCTCTGGCCACAGTATCTTCCATGATTAAACACCCTAATGAGTTAATAATTGAGCCTATCTAAATTCAGGTTTAGGAGGAGCCATCCCACTGTTTGTGCATCGAGCTCGAACCTGACGGTCTTCCCTAGTTTCATAATTTAAAGGAGTATCTAAAGAATAGATTTTATCCTTTAGGTGCTAGTACATTGTCTAAGATTTTTCTCCAAAGAATGTTTATGAGATTTTTTTTGAATGGAGAAGTTCTATACAAAAGGACAAGTGATTTGGATCTCCTGAGATGTATCGATAAAAAATAGAGTATTTGATAAAAAAGGTACACAGTGGTATGTGTGAATCGCATATGAATGGACATTTGTTGGTCAAGAAAATCATGAGGACGGAATATTTTTGGCTTATTATGGAGCACGACTGTGTAAATTTCGTTAGAAAGTGCGTCAAGTGTCAAATCCACAGTGATGTAATACATGCTCTTCCCTCAGAACTTCATAGTATGACTGCTCCTTAGCCTGTTCAATGTAGAGAATGGATGTAATCAGAGCGATTGACTCCCTCTAGCTTCAAATAGACATCGATTCATTCTAGTGGCAATATGAGTATTTCACTAATGGATTGAGACATAATCCCATAAGCATGTGACTAAGAAAGATTTGACTGATTTTTTTGAGAAATCACATTATCTATCATTTTGGGGTGCCAGAGACGTTTATCACGGATAATGCGAAGATCTCAATAGAACGACATGGTGGACGGATTGTGTGAACTGTTCAGAATCAAACATCGAAACTCCGCCATATATAGACCTCAGATGAGCGGAGCAGTGGAGGCTGCTAATAAGAATTTGAAGAAAATCATTCACAAGATGGTTGAAACACATCGGAAATGGCATGAAAAGTTGCCTTACGCACTCTTGGCATATAGGACTGCTATCAGGACCTCTACTGGGGTAACTCCTTATGGTCTTATGTACAGAATGGAAGCAGTTTTACTAGCGAAAATTGAAATTCCTTTTTTACGCATTCTGATGGAGGCCCAGTTGGAAGAAGCTAAATGGGTTAGGGAATGCCATGAGCAGTTATCATTGATTGATGAGAAAAGTTTGAATGCTGTTTGCCATGGGCAGTGCTACCAGAAACGAATGGCCTGTGCTTATCAAAAGAAGGTCAAATCTCGCCAATTCGAAGTAGGAGACAAAGTTTTGAAACAAATTCTTTCAATTCAGAAGGAGGCAAAAGAGAAATTCGCTCCTAATTGGCAAGTCCATTCATTGTCAAAAAGCTATTATTAGGTGGAGGTCTTGTTCTGGCAGAAATGGATGGTCAAGACTTTTCCCAAATCATCAATTCAGACATGGTGAAAATGTTTTACATTTGATTAGTAAGTTTTCTTTAAAATTATTACAAAAAGAGGACGGGTTAAAGGCGGGTCTTCTTTCTTTTCTTTCGAATATTTTCTTCCTCTAGTTTTTTCCTTTTGAGCCTTCAGAATCTATAAATTTCATTTCATAACCTACTTGATGGTCGCACCCCACACTGGGGCAAATTTTATTTATTTTTTCTTATAGACTATTGGTTAAAAAATAAAAGAAGAAGAAGAAGAAGAACAAAAACCCCATGAGAAAGTAATAAACTGGGGCAAATTCAATTAAAAAAATAAAAATAAAAAGAAATCCCAAAAAGTAAGAAATGAAAGTTGGGATAAGGCATTTCAAAAATGCGACCTCAAGAAAAATCAACCTTTTCATAAAATTCTGCTTTCCGGCCTTAACATTTCAAACACATAACTGACCCCGTTACAAAAGCCTGAGAATGTTACTGACTTCAGTCTTTTTTTGTGATAATTTTGAAATGAAAATTTGCAAATCAGTAAGGCATGTGATGTTAATATATCTATCCCTAATCAATCAAGGGAAGATTGTCCTACTGATGCCAAATAACTTAGTACCAATCTGATCTGATGAAAAGGGAATGACTGTTCAAGACTTGAATGATTGTTGCTTCTTTGTAAAGGTGAAAACCTGAAAGGGTGTCGAACCGAAAAAAAAAAACAAAAAAAAAATAAAAAAAAATAAAAAAAATAAAATGAAAAAAAAATGAAAAAAAAGAGAAAATGGGCGGGGGAAAACCTTAGTGAAAATCCGAAAGGGCACTAAGATGGGAATCTTGTGCACATAAACGAAGCCAGATAAAGGAGGAATGACAAATCTGAAAGAGCTGGTGACTATGTTCGTTTGGATCTTTCTCTTCATGGTTGTTCTTCTTCTGGCAATATCGAGATTCTGATCGATGACATCCTAAAAGGGTCAAGTGCGATATTCTTGGTCAAAAGCCTGACTTCAACAATGTATATAAGTCGTTTGGTTACCTTTAAAATTCTCAATTTATCTTTAACAAAAGTTATTTTACAAGTTATTTTCATGCTATGTTGTTTCCATTTTGTAGACTTTGGTTTTAATTACGTGAAACATGACGTCTGCATTAAAAAAAGAAGAAGAAGAGGATGGAATTAAATAAAGTTGTTTTTGCATTGTTCCCTTCATTTAGATTTGTGTTAAAGGACAATCTCCGTAATTTATCATGAAGGATCATAGCAGGTGATAATGTTTATAAGGCATAGCAAGAGGTCAACTAAAAGATATTGATGAACGGTAAAATCAGGGATAGCTCGCAAGAATAGACTACGAATTGGATTTTAACTCCCAAAACTCATGTTTATACATTTCTCAAGGTCTGATAGACCTCACAGGTGGCGGCACGTTATCTAATCATGCTTCACTTCCCATCTACAGGTAAAGCTACGAATTCATTATTGACACTTTGTTGAAAGGGTCAAGCTAGGGCAAAATTCAAATGAAAAAAAATTATTATTTGATTCCGATTTACATTGGGGCAAATTTTAGAAAGATTCATTTCAAATGGGTTTTGATGCTTTGAACAAGGCCAAAGTTTGAAAGGGATTGACTTCAAATGAAATTCACTTGATATATACTGGGGCAAAATTTTTTAATGAAAATTTGAATTTCGAAGTGATCTTGATGCTTTATGCCTTAGGCAGAATTTTAGAATGACTGATTTATATTGGGGCAATTTTTTGGAAGGATTAATTTCAAAAGAGATTTTGATGCCTTATAATATGACAAATTTTTGGTTGGAATAATCTCAACTTGGTTTAACTGTCGAGATAAATTTTGAAAAGATTGATTTTTAGCAATGATTGAACACTGAGAGAAAATAGAGATTCATACCGGATGCAAGTGCTGACTTGCTTTGTAGACTGCTTTCAACATTTTAATCTTTTTAACAAATGTATCTAGCAAACTAGACGATTTTCACATTGCTTTGCAGATTGCTTTCAACATTTTAATCTTTTACACGAATTTGTCTAGCAAAATGGACATTTTTTACATTGCTTTGTAGACTGCTTTCAACATTTTTAATCTTTTTCACAAATTTGTCCAGCAAATTGGACATTTTCACATTAGTTTTGTGGGCTGCTTTTTGACATTAAAATAAAAAAAACCTTTTTCATGCATGTCCAGCAAATTGGACCTTCACGTTTATTTTTCAAGTTTCGGTAAACCAAATTTTGCATTGCATTTCACCCCAACAAATTGGGTGCACATTCAACAAACTAGACCTTCATGTTTAATTTTTTTATACTCACCCCTAGCAAATTGGGTGCATGTCCAACAAAATGGATCTTCACGTTTAATTTTCTTATATTTCACCCCAACAAATTGGATGCATGTTCAGCAAACTAGACCTTCACGTTTAATTTTTTTGTACTCACCCCAGCAAACTAGGGTACATGTTCAGCAAACTGAACCTTCACGTTTATTTTTCAAGTTTGGCAAACCAAACTTTGCATTGCATTTCATCCCAGCAAACTGAGTGCATGTTCAGCAAATTGGATCTTCACGTTTAATTTTCTTATACTCACCGCAGCAAACTTGGTGTATGTCCTACAAAATGGACCTTTACGTTTAATTTTCTTGCATTTCACCTTAGCAAATTGGGTGCATGTCCAGCAAATTGGACCTTCACGTTTAATTTTTTCTGTACTCACCCCAGCAAACTAGGGAGCATATCCAGCAAACTAGACCTTCACGCTTATTTTTCAAGTTTAGCAAATCAAACTGTGTATTGCATCTCACCCCAGCAAACTGGACCTTCACGTTTAATTTTCTTGTACTCACCCCAGTAAACTGGGTGGCATGTCCAACAAACTGGACATTCACGTTTATTTTTCAAGTTTGGCAAATCAAACTTTACATTGCATCTCACCCCAGCAAACTGGGTACATGTCCAACAAACTGGACTTTCACGTTTAATTTTCTTGTACTTACTCCATCAAATTGGGTGCATGTCCAACAAACTGGACCTTCACGTTTAATTTTCTTGCATTTCGCCTCAACAAACTGGGTGCATGTCTAGCAAACTGAACCTTCACGTTTAATTTTTCTATACTCACCCCAGCAATTTGGGTGCATGTTTAGCAAACTGGACCTTCACATTTATTTTTCAAATTTGGCAAACCAAACTTTGCATTGCATCTCATCCCCAGCAAACCGGGTGTATGTGCAACAAACTGGACCTTCATGTTTATTTTCTTTGCATTCACCCCAACAAATTGGGTGCATGTCCAACAAAATGAACCTTCATGTTTAATTTCTTGCATTCATCTCAACAAATTGGGATTGCATTTGTCCAGCAAACTAGATGTTTTCATATTTAATTTCTTTGCATTTCATCAATCCTGGCAAACTAGGATCACATATCTCTCCAACAAACTGGACGTTTCATCTTTTATTTTAATTTTATTTTTTTAAGTTGGGTAGCCCAATTTTTTCACTTGTGTCTGAACTACGTTTGACCTTGATTCCCTTCACCGAGATACGTAGGTAGCTCCTGAGGAGCTCGGTCATGTATTTTTCTATGTCCTTTGGTCATTAGTTTACCTCTCATCGCATTCTCACATTATGCATGACTAGATGTTTTGTTTACAGCGGTATTTGTTTTCACATTTGGATGAGTCAAAATTTGGTGTTGTCTACGTCTTTGTCTGAAATCTCTATGAGATTCCCGACAAAGAGGGGCAAACTGTAGATAACAAATTTTGACACACTATTTATTTTCAAACATTGGGGGGCATGTTTATATTTTTTGGGCTAAATTTTAATTTTTCAATAATCTTAGGGGCAAAATAGTAATTTTTATCTGTAAATATTTTTCTATTAGCTTTGGGGGTTTTAAATTCATATTTTTACTTTCATACATATTTGTTAATTTTTTATAATTTTTTTGAATTTAATTGGTATTCTTTTTATATTTTTACGAGCATAAAAGCAAAATAGTAATTTCGTCTCGCGAATACCATTTTAGCTAATTTTAGATCCCAAATTTATTTTTCTAATTCTTTAAGCATGTTTCTAAATTTTTTGATTTTTTTGGGGGACGATTGCTATTTTTTCTGTAAATACTGCATCCAAAGGTAAAATCGTCATTTTATAGTTTAAATCTATTTTTCAATTTTTGAGTCATAAATGCATTTTTTAGGGTTTTAAGCTTATTTTTAATTTTTGGTAATTTTTTGAGGTCAATAGCTATTTTTCTATGAATTTTCATTGTTCAGGGACAAAATCGTTATTTTATAGTTTAAATTTATTTTTCACCAATTTTTGAGTCATAAATGCATTTTTTTAGGGTTTTAAGCTTATTTTTAATTTTGGATAATTTTTCAAGGTCAATAGCTATTTTTCTGTAAAGTTTCATTGTTTAGGGGCAAAATTGTTATTTTACAATTTAAATTTATTTTTCAACAATTTTTGAGTCATAAATGCATTTTTTTAGGGTTTTAAGTTTATTTTAATTTTGGATAATTTTTCAAGGTCAATAGCTATTTTTCTGTAAAGTTTCATTGTTTAGGGGCAAAATTGTTATTTTACAATTTAAATTTATTTTTCACCAATTTTTGAGTCATAAATGCATTTTTTTAGGGTTTTAAGCTTATTTTAATTTTTGGATAATTTTTCAAGGTCAATAGCTATTTTTTTGTAAAGTTTTCATTGTTTAGGGGCAAAATTGTTATTTTACAATTTAAATTCATTTTTCATCAATTTTTGAGTCATAAATGCATTTTTTAGGGTTTTAAGCTTATTTATAATTTTGGTAATTTTTTGAGGCCAATACTTATTTTCTGTGCATTTCGTTGTTCAAGGGCAAAATCGTCATTTCACACCCCGAGCACGTTTTTGATCAGCTTTAAGCTCTAACTTTTATTTTGAAATCTATTTTGAATTTTTTGGAAAATTTTGGAGATTATTGTCATTTCTTTGTATTAATTTTTTAATTTTTTTGGGTTAAAAATATTTTTTAAAATAAAATTAGAATTTTTATTACTAGGTAGTATTTTTGTTATTTTGTAGTATTCTTGGTGACCAAGACAACTAGCCCTATAAATATCTCCCCTTAAATCAGAAAAAAGAAGGAAAAAATAAAAACCCTTGAAAATACTTTTACTTTTATACTTTAAAGATCAAAACACACACTTCACACCCAAAAACACACAATAGATGCCTGTTCTTTTGATCTTGTTACTGCTCATCATCCTCAAGGTGGTTACTGTTCATCAAGATTAAAAGGTGAATTCTTCTCCCTGATTTGGCTCATTCTTCTTCTATTCTTAGATAAAATTGATTACTTATAGGTAGTTACTTGAGATTTTTGGGTTGAATATTGTTTAATCTTTCCTGAATCTGAGCAATGTTTGTGTTTTTGGATTTTCTTATTTCTTTTCTGGTTTTGTTCCTTTTTCTGTTTTTTTGAAATTTTTCTTTTCTGGTTCTTTTCCTCTCTGTCACCGTTTCTCTCCCTCTATCCTCTTTCTTCCACCATCGCCAGCCATCAAATTCAGGTTATCAACCAGCAAAACCCACTGTCAACCAATTTCCTCCATTCCGCCGTTAACTTCCAAGCTCCCCATTTCAATATCCAGCAAATCCAACCCATAAAACCAAGACTAACCTCCAGTTCAAGCTCAAAACTATCTTAAACCATCATTAGCCATCAAGCGAACCCAAAGCCCCACCACTAGCTCAATCCAACCACCACCCTTACCCCTTCCAAAACTATCAATCGTCTAAAATCAGTACATTCCCAAAACGATCAGCCTTCTAATTACACAATCAACACCACCGTCTGACCAACCTGCAAAAACCCAAAACCACCAGTCCCAAACATCAACATTAGCCCCAAAACACTCACCACATCCACTGTAAAATTCATCAGTCCTTCACCACCCAAATCTCCGCCATCAACCAGATAGATTCTACCAAACGCAACAAACTACAGCAACAACCAGATAGATTCAACCTCTAAGTCCACTAGCAACTTCCCCTGCAACAACCGGAACTCCCTCCTCTCCTCTCACCATTTTCAATCACCCAAAACCACTTGTAAACAACGTTCTCATCCACCAGTCACCTTGCCAATCTGCAATTTCACGCCAAGTAACCTGTAAAGAAAACAGCATAAACAGTCACACAACAACCAAATGGAACATCCCCAATTCACCATCCACGGCAAGTCCCACCCAAATTGGTCATTGCCATCCTCAGATTAGTCTCACATTACCATTACCGAGCTCAAACCAGGCAAAACGTATAAGAACAGACAGTCACCACCATTAGCTATTACCATTGCCCAATTTCCCTGTCTCTATCACCATCACACCACAAGCCGAGCCACAGCCATTAAACACCACCTCACTTCCAGCAACCGTACCAATCAAGCCTCCCCAAACCATTAGCTTCCTAATTATCATCAGAAAACAACCCCCCAAAGACCCATAACCTGCAGCTTGTATCCCACAGCTTCGTTCTCATCTCCCCTCTCACTGAAACCCCCTTTTCCTGCCATAGCACACCACTGAGAGAGAAAGAGAGAAGATGAGAGGGAGAATGTAAGGTAATAAGGGGAGTAACGCAGCGGAATATTTAAAAATTTATTACCTTAGCCATGGATCTCTTTGATGTAATCTATACGATTAAAGGGTGTTTAGCACAAATACCTCAAGCATAGAAGGTTTCTATGCTTCAAAGGGCAAGATCCTATTCGATGAAGGTGTTGATCTACCATGAAAAGCCCTCCAAGTGTCGAGCCTCCAACGGTATCCACACGAACATGATCTTTAGGAACCTTTGGGCTTGCTTGCCTTGCCTTTCGAGTGCTAGCTCCCTTGAATGATTCATGAAGAACACAAGAAGAAGAAAGAAGTTGAAACCCTAACAATTAGGGAAGGAGGTGTGGCGTTTTTCTTGGAGAGAAAAACCGCCACCAAGCTCTCAATTTTTCTCTCTCTAATTTTGTGTTATGTTTCATCAATCTTCCAAGAGTCAAGGCATGGACTTATTTATAGATGTAGTATCCTAGTCTTTAAGGAAACAAGAGCAATTGGAAACCAAGAAGGTTTAGGAAGCTTACCTTAAGCTAATCCTATTCCTTTAGGAAACCAATTCCAAAAGGAAACCAAATAGCTTCTTAATTCCTTTTAGGAAACTAATTTCCATCAAGACTTAGAATATTTATAATTAAGTCCTTTAAGTTAATTTATCGCATAAATTAACCCCATAAGTATCTTATACTTATCTTAATAACAATTTAACCCAAAGACCATGTTCTTATTGTGTGTGACCCATTAGGTTCCATTCACGTTGGCAATAAGTACAAATTATAACTCATTAATTAATTAATTAAGAGCCAGATAAATTAACACTTTAATTTATCATTAATTCACTAATTAATTAATTTGCACTTATAGATCATGAGTGGCGTCTAGCAATGCATCATGACCACCCAAGTGAATAGGAAAGTCATATGGTAGACTACACCTATCAATGACAATGTTACCGTGTAATTAATATCCTTTCACCACACTATATCCCAATTAGTCTAAGAGTGTAGTGCGCACTCTTTAAATGACTAATTAATGATTTCTTGTTCCCGAAATATAACTTTCATAAAAGTATAACCTTGAAACTCTTTCAAGTCATACTTTCACTTTTGCGCAAAAGATTCTTTAAGTCATATTTCAACAAGTGGCCAATCCGGGATATACTCTCCTATAATAAGGAGTGGTGAATTCTATATTGATTACTCACTATCCTTCCATGCTTCATACTATACCCAATCTCTACCGTATGGGCTACTCTTTTACGAGCACCGAGCAATAGAGTCAAAGCATAGCAATCCACACTCAAGATACTATGGTAATCTCAAGTCTAAGGATCACTTACACCATTGCCATTAAGAGTATAATTCATAAGCACTATGAATAGTAACTCTTGGCGGATCAATCCAATGTACTTGTTCTCTAACAAGCATCCACATACCAGCTTAGGTGTCGCACACCATAGTTGACGAGATCAACTACTACTTACCCTGAGTAGAGGCAAAGTATGTGCTAGTCTTCCCATATTAATGATGTCCAATCTCATTAATACTACGACTAGGGATATTTAAGAATATAACTTAATGTGTAATAAGAGTCTCATCATTGTAACTCTTACAATCTCTTATACACAGTTAATATTCTATGGACTTCATCAAATAAACTAGTAATATAAATAACAAGTATTAAATGACAAAGAAAATGCCACATATATAAGTATAACACGAAATAAGCGTAATAAAAATCCCAAAAACCAACTTGGTTTTAGGGCATACACTAACAGAGAATAGGCAGAACTCGAATTAAGAGAGACAGTGAATAAAAAAAAGAGAAAGAAAGAGAAAAACAAAGAGAGAAGATGAGAGAAACAAAAAATGCAGAACAGAAAGGGTTGAAGAAAGAGAAATTGAGAGAGGCAGAAAGCCAATACAGAGAGAAGAGAACGAAGAAAATAGAGAAAAGAGAAGAGAAGTAAGACAAAGAAAGCAAAACCAGAAAGAGTGAAGAGGGATAGAGCACAAGCAGAAAGGAAGGAGAGAGGAGAGAGAGAGAGAAAGAATGGGGAAGAAGATGGGGGAAGAGAGAGACGAAAACGAGAGAAGGCTATAAATTGGGGATTTTTGTTTTTTAGGGTTCTAATTACTTAAGGTTTGAGTGATTTTGTTAGTCTTTCATTTTGGTTAATTAATTTTTAATTTTTTTCTTTCTTGGTTTAGTTTATTCTAGTTTTAATTTGGTAATTAACTTTAGTAAACTAAATTAATTTAATTAATCATTTTAGCTTCTATTTAGTTTGACATTAGCAATTTATTTGGGTATTTTGTTATAAAAATGTATATTTACGCTTTAAACCCCATAGAATTTGATTATTTTCATAATGCCTCTTGATTTTCTTTTGTTTTATGCTAGTCAGGTTTTCATTAATTATAGATTTCCCCTTTATATGTTTAGTGTCTGTCATTTAGGTCTTTCTATTTGATTAAAATT
Organism: Mitragyna speciosa; assembly: GCA_024721245.1. NCBI lineage: Eukaryota > Viridiplantae > Streptophyta > Magnoliopsida > Gentianales > Rubiaceae > Mitragyna > Mitragyna speciosa. The sequence continues at coordinate 7,866 of JAMWEH010001163.1, read as the reverse complement.
TACAATTTTCCCCCTAATTCGATTTAATTTTGCATCACTACTCCTTAGATTATGTGAGTTTTTAATTTTTACCCCTTGAGCTTTATGGAAATTTGTTTTTAGTCCCCTTAATTGCTAGACTTTACATTTTACCCCGAGTTATCAATATTTACATATTTCATGCTTTATTCATTTATATTATGATATCTTGACGTGTTTATTCATCTTGTTAGCATTAGTACCGGGTCTTCAGGAAGAGGATATTTTTGTTACCGTTTGATTGCTTCTTTATGTGCTTCAATGTGCTACTATATGATTTTTATGCATTTTCTCCGTGTTTTTTTCATTTTACATATTTTTGTGTATTTATTTACTTCAGTGTTATTTAGTTTTGAATTTTATTATTAATTTTCTTTATTTTTTGTAATATTCTTGTATTTAGCTAGTTGATGTAATAATCATATTATTTTTCTCATATTTTTACAAAATTTTGTATTTAGATAGTAGGTGTAATAGATAGGTCGTTTTTACTTTTTCCCCCTTCAAATTTGTAACTTAAACCCCCCGGTGTAATAGTTAGGGCTTATTCGTTTTTGTGTGCTTGTATGCTTATGTCTTTCCGCTTTTCTTAGGGTCTTGCATCTAGATATCATGCTTACATGTTATGTGCTCCTATAGTGATCTCATATGTGTTTTTATGTTTATTTGCTTTCGATTTATGCTTTATTGCTTTAATTCATGTTTTATCAAGTTTTATTTCCGTCACCATACTCAGTCCAACGCTAGTTGTGGCTTTATCGTCTCCCTGCTAGTCCAACGCTAGTGGGAATCCCTAGAAAGGGCTAGTCCAACACTAGACCCTTAGGGCATGTTAGTGTTATTTTCACTCATGTGCATTTTTACATCCCACTTCACACATTTTTAGTTTTCTTTCCATTTTGCATGATTTCTACCATTATTACTATTATTTATTTATTTTTGACACATCTTCAAATGCATGACATCTAGGTTGCATCTCACTTAGAATTTAGGTCATTTTGTGTGATCCAACTAGAAATAGTCACCTACTCAGGTGGAATGTGGTGGTGTACATGCCGTTCCCCCCTCCGTGAGTAGAAACATTCAGTCAGAGATATTAGTCCCCCGTACCCGTTATGTTGCATACCCACTTTCTTTCTTCACTTACTATATATTATTATTTTCTTTTCTTTTTTGCATCGCATTTTACATAGACACTCGTGACTCCCTCGTGGTCTCGATTCGAGTTTCGCAATTAATGCGATAATCCCGACCAAGCCTCGACGGAACATGCCGACCCCTCCCGATACTCACATTTTGACTTAGGATTTACATTCATTTAGACACATCCAAACGCGATAGAACTTAGGGTTAATTTAAGAAATTTTGATTAAACCTTGCAACTGGCCTCAGCTAGGTAGAAAGGGTGCCTTAGGCACAAGCCTTTGCCTTCCCTTTCTTCAAATGTGACTCCTAGACCTTTTTCTCTCATTTTTCATAGACTAGAGTCGGAAATGGGTTTTAAATGATTTTTCTAAAATTGTACTTTTGTTTTGTCTAAATGACTTTTTTCAGGTGACTTGGTACACCTTAACTCAATACCAAGTGGCGACTCTATTTTTTTTTAAAAATAAAATCCTTTTTCAAAAAATCAGTTGGCCAAAACTGTCGCACTTTTAGTCCCGGCCTTACTTTCTTTTAAAAATACCATTTTTCCAAAATAACACTTTTTTACTAAAAAATCGATTTTTTCACACTCGCACAATTTTTCCAAAAACCTATTTTTTCGAAAAAGGTCACTGGATCAGACCTCCTTTTGGAGCGCGACAATCAACGACCCCACTAGTAACCTCATCAATTTTAGGACGCGACAATTATATGTTTTATATGTTATTTTAGTATAATTATAGCACTTTTAGTTACAAATGACTCATTTTTCAATAATTGCTAAGAATTAGGGTTTTTATCGAAATTTGAGTTTTTGAGGCAAAATCTTTACTTGAGCAAATTAATGCACAATTCTTGTATATAATTGCAAGTTCATTATACTTAAACTCATTTTGGATCAATTGGAGTAAAGAAAAATCAAAGTCAAAGGTGATTCAAAGAGCTAGGGTTGGATGAGCAACTTAAAGGAATAATTGTGCAAAAATAAGAAAAAATCCAATTCTCCATCAAAATGTGTGAAAATACATGAAAAATGCATGCGCATGTGGATACCAGCTCAGCAAAAATCATAAAATTAAGTGGGGCCACCAAGGTGTGATCCACAGATGGAGATCCGCGAGTTGTCATCCGCGTATTGCCATCCGCGGATCGTAATTCGGTTGGACTTTCTATGGAATCAACTTGCATCCTCTTCCAGCTAGTTTTTGCAGACATTTTCAGATGAGGATAGGGTTTTGCAAGTGGAAAAATACATTGGAAGCATAAAGTGAAGACTTTTGTGCCCATTTGGAATCCCTAAGCAATTCTTCATCATTTTCATGCATTAATGATTCATGCAAGTTGAAAAATGACCTAAGGAATATTTGTCTATAAATAGAAGTCATTTGTAAAGCATTAACAAAGTTTTGAGGAGGAGAACAAGTTTTAGTAGTAAAAAGTAGTTATAGTCTCCATTTTATACTTAGTTGGATAGAGAATTAGTAGAATTCTCTTAATCCTTCAATAGAGTTGTTAGGATCAATATAAGAGACTTTTGTAGTGCATGATAAGTAATAAATTTACCAATATTATGATAGATATTATTATATATTTTAAATATTATTTTAGCATAATTATAGTACTTTTGGCTACAAATGACTCATTTTCCAACAATTGTTAAGAATTAGAGTTTTTATTGGATTTAGGGTTTTCAAGGCAGAATCTTTACTTGAGCAAATTAATGCACAATTCTTTGGTATAATTGCAGGTTCATCACACTTAAACTCATTTTGGATCCATTGGAGTAAAGAAAGATCAAAGTCAAAGGTGATTCAAAGAGCCAGAGCTACATGAACAACTCAAAGGAATTATTGTGCAAAAATAATGAAAAAATCCAATCCTTTATCACAATGCTTGGAAATATGTGGAAAAGGCTTGCACACATAAGGTTCAACTTAGCAAAAATCAGAAATCAAGTGGGGGCCACAAATGTGTGATCTGCTGATGGAGATCCACGAGTTGCCATTCGCGTATCGCTATCTGCGGATCGTAAGTCGGCTGGATTTTCTAGGGAATTAACTTGCATCCTCTTCCAACTAGTTTTTGCAGACATTTTTAGATAAGGATAGGGTTCTGCAAGTGGGAGAATACATTAGAAGTATAAATGAAGACTTTTGTGCCCATTTGGAATCCCAAGCAAATCTTCATTATTTCCATGCATTAAATGATTCATGCAAGTTGAAAAGTGACCTAAGGGGCAATTTTTCTATAAATAGAAGTCATTTGTAAAGCATTAGAGAGCTGGAAGGAAGAGAACAAATTTAGAAGTAAGAAGTAGTTATAGTTTTGTACTTAGTTTGATAGAAAATTAGTAGAATTCTCTTAATCCTTCAATAGAGTTGTGAGGACCATTGTAAGAGCCTTTTTGTAGTGCAATCTTTTGAAGGTGAATAAAGAAGAGGACTAATTCTCATATTGGTTGAGCAATTCTCAAACTCTATCTCTTTTACTTTCAATAGTTGCCATGAATTCTATCTTGGAAGTTAAATTTTTTATTGTTTCACTAACAATGTTGAACTAAAAGCTTCGCCTAGACCATAGATGAAGCTAATGAATCAACAAACATGACTTAACTCTATTGCACTCACTAAGCTTGCATTTGTTTGTTACTTGTTCAAGTTTTAACACTTGTTTTCATTTGGCCAACTTAAACAAGTCATGTAGTTGCTACTTGATATTGAGAGATGCATGTATCAATGGAAAATAAACAAGTAATGCTTAAGTAGTTCATATAAAAATAATGAATGCTTAAGTGAATCAATAAAATTCATGTTTTCATAAGATTTAATCATGAGAATAGTTAAAATATTATCATTTCATAGAGAGATCTAGTTACGACATTTAAGCAACTGGATTCTAAACAAAGAAAGACAACACTTAGTGAGTCATTCATGCATGCTTCATTAGTAAATTCTATGTTCTAGGCTTCTTTGACTTGGATTTTACAAAAGGTTCTCAATCATATACCTACTCTATTGAAGGGACCCCATATCTGTCATGCTTTAAATTGTGTTTAGATAATAAAAGTTAGTGACAAAGCTTTAGCAATTGTACATATTTGATTCCTTGTGGGATCCGACCAGTGCACTTGCAGATTAAGTTGGGATATTAGGTTTTTATTACTTGATTAATGTGTTTTTGTTCATAATTGTTATACCTAATCTACACCAAGTCAAGTTTTTGGTGTCATTGCCGGGGAATCAAGGCAATATTAAGGCCAAAGCTAACTTTATTTCTGACAGCCCCACCTTACCCAGAGGCGCACCAAAGGGTTTAGCGAACTGCCTTGCCTGGCTCTCGCCAGGGCTCAAACAAACACTCACTCGGAACATCCAAGCATACTTAACTCAAATAAAATACATTCATAATGAAATACATTCATTTAATTCATTCGAAAGTACAAGAATCACAAGAAGTTTACATCTCAAATATACATAGCATTTACAATAAAAGCCTACACAATTAGGCTATCAAAATACATGAAGCATAACATTTACTATATCCAAAAGCAGCTTTTCAACTTTAGTATTTTGGAAAACCTGGTTAAAGAAAACAAATGAACGGGATGAGCTATAATAGCCCAGTGAGTGCCCAAGTCATGCAATCATACCAGGAATTCATTATTTTATGGAACAAGATAATTGACAAGGTAAATAGACAGGTTATGAACAATTTAATTAACAAGTAGTCAATGGCGGATACAGGGCTCAACTACGGGAGCAAGCTCAACCGCAGGAGAAGCAAGTACTGTTCATGTAACCATGATGTTAGGAATCGAGATAATAGCTCAAGTCTTTATCAAAGGACATGCCAGTATTATCACGCAAGCCCTAACCACCTGTTCACCTTATAACCTCCGTACAGGCTACCACATCCAGGGAGTAATCTCAACCTTGGAGGGCCAACACGCAAGAAAGTTCAATCCGGAGTTGGCCTCTTTGAGGATTCACAACTCAAAAGGGAAAGAACAACACGCCTTAAAACACCCAGCACCTTATATCCTCCCAAGCCTGTCTGGGTTGACTATCCGTGAAGTAACGGTAAAGTTAGTCATGGAAGTCTCACGCACAAGTAACACATTGGATAGTGAAAGCATGTAACACATTGCGGAATAGATGCGATAAAGTACACATCTTTTCTCAAGTAACACATTTCATTAGATAATCATTTCAAGTATAACATATCATTTCATGCATCGAAATAATAACGTCAAGTATTACATGGCATTTCATGCATCATGCACACATAAGAACACATCACCTGAAGCCTAATAAAATATCTCACGATAAGGTTGGGTCTCACTTGCGGATCCTGAAATTCAAGAGAAAATAGCCGTATAAAAACCTGACTAAAATCTAAGAAATTTCATAAGGAAAATTCAAGAAATACCCCATGTCTTTCTAGGGTTAAATTTCTAGGGTTTTGGAGTTTAGGGTTTTACCCTAGGGTTTAGGGTTTTCAAAATTAGGGTTTTCTAACTTTTTAGGGTTTCACTCGGAAATGTTTAATTCACTAATAGCTAATCTACGAAAATTTTTGCACATTCAAATCACTAAATTGCAGCTTATAAAGCTTTAAATCATAGCCTAATCACTTTTATTTCTTAAGTTTTACCGAAATTTCGGAAGCACTTTCCCTATAATCGGACTAACACAAAATTTTTAACCTGCAAGAAAACATCCAAAAAACCGAAATCTCAAGTAGTTCTACCAATTTCACATCAAACTCACTTCAATTTCACCCAAATTCATCACAAAAACACATAAACTACTCCAAGGTTCTTCAACCAAATCAAACCTTCTATAATGGACTTAATTATCAAACCAAAATGAATATAGATGCAGTTGCAGGGGGAGCTCTCGTGGCAAAATCAGTGGAAGAGGCCTAAGAATTGATAGAAGAAATGGCGGCAAATCACTACCAATGGGCCAATGAAAGAGGTATTACTAGAAGACCACAAGGTATGTATGAAATTGATACTTTAGATATGTTACGTGCTCAAACACAAAACATGATGAATGTTTTTAATAGACATGTCTCTAGTAATCAAAATTCATCAAGTAGTATTGCATATTGTCATTTGTGTGGTGATTCTCATGATCCATTTACTTGTGCACAAGTTCAATATGTTAATAACTAGAAGCCTTCTTCTTCTTCTAATAACCCTTTTTCTAACACATATAATTCGGGGTGGAGAAACCATCCAAATCTTGGGTGGAGGGAACCAAAGATGATTACGCAACCTGAATTTTCAGAAAACAAACTGGCTTGGGAAGTGGCAAATGAAAAAGTAACGGAAAGAGTGGAGCAATTTGAAAATAGAATGATAGGAATGGCTAGATCTTTAGAAAATCAAATTGTTCAAATAGAGGAACAAATAAACCTTAGGAAACCAAGGGAGTTACCAAGTGAAACTGAAATTAATCCTAAGGAACAAGTCCAAGCAATAGCATTAAGGAGTGGTAAAATGCTAAAGGAACCAATCATTGAAGAATGTGGAAGTGAAAAAGATGAGAAAGAAGAAAAAGGGAAAGAAATAGTGAGTGATAATGAAGTTAGTGTAGAAAATATGACATCACAAACTATTCCTGTTCCACCCCAAATTCCATTTCCACAAAGGCTTAAAAATGAAAAGCAAGAAAAAGAATTAGGAAGAATTGCACAAATGCTTAAGCAATTACATGTAAACATTCCTTTTGTAGATGCATTTTTGCAGGTTCCCAAGTACAACAAGTTTTTGAAGGATCTTTTGACAAGGAGGAAAAGTCTTGATGACTTTGCAACTGTAGCACTCACGGAGGAATGTAGTGCAAGGATCCAAAACAAATTGCCACAAAAACTCAAGGATCTAAGGAGTTTTTCTATCCCATGCACTATTGGTGATGTTAATTTTTCCAATGCTTTATGTGACTTGGGTGCAAGTGTATCATTGATCCCCGTATCAATAGTTAGAAGGCTAGGTTTTAAGGAAATTCAAAGCACAAACATTACATTGTAACTAGCCGATAGGTTCTTTAGGCATCCATTTGGTGTTCTTGAAAATGTTTTAATGAAAGTGGACAAATTCATCATCCCGGTAGATTTCGTTGTTTTAGATATGGAAGATGATATTAACATACCTATTATACTTGGAAGACATTTTTTTGCTACCGCCGGTGCAATAATTGATGTTAAGAATGGCACATTAAAATTAAAGGTAGGAGAAGAAGAAATAACTTTTGACTTAAATGATATGATGAAACAACCCTCTTGTACTTTTGACATGTACCTTATTGATGATTTGAATGATGATATGCCAAATGGATCATTTTTAAGTTATGGAAGCACAAGAAAAAGAATGACAAAAAGAAAGGACCAAATACACTCCATTGATATATCTACACCCAAGGGAGTGGAGGATTCTTTGGGTCATGGTCCTGAAAATGAAGCCTACACCTACAAAGTCTAGCTCTAGACTCTAAATGAAGCGTTTATTGGGAGGCAACCCAATGTTCTTAATCTTTATGTGAAATTTCAGTTTGATTTATTAAATATTATGAAGTTTTAAGTATGTTATTATGTTTGCTTTGTAGGAATTTCAATAAGGAACCAAAAGTGCAAGATTGATTAGAGAAGACTCAAGATCACGAGTTTGATTTTTAGACCCTTATTTGAATGCATTTC
>JAMWEH010001584.1:0-28862 GCA_024721245.1 Mitragyna speciosa | reverse complement strand
CCCTTTCAAAAATAAAGGTTTTTGAAAAACCGTGCGTGTGTGAGAAAAATCAATTTTTTATAGAAAAAGTGTATTTTAAGAAAAATGGTATTTTAAAAGAAAACAAGGTCGAGACTAAAAGTACGACAGGTTTGGCCAAATAATTTTTGAAAAAGGGTTTTACTTTTTAAAAAAAATGGAATCGCCACTTGGTACTGAGTTAGGGTATACCAAGTCACCCGAAAAATCGTTTAACAAAACAAAAATAAAAATTTTAGAAAAATCATTTAAAACCCTTTTTCGACTCCGGTCTACGAAAAAATGAGAGAAAAAGGTTCGGGAGTCACATTTGAAGAAAGGGAAGGCAAAGGCTTGCGCCTAAGGCACCCTTTCAACCTAGCCGAGGCTAGTTGCGAGGTTTAATCAAATTTTCCTAAATTAACCCTAGATTCTATCGCGTTTTGGATGTATCTAAATGAATGCAAATCCTAAATCTAAATGTGCGTATCGGGAGGGTCGGAATATCCCGTCGAAATTTGGTCGAAATTATCGCATTAATTGCGAAACCCGAGTCGAGACCTCGAGGGAGTCACGAGTTTTTATGCAAAATGTGATGCAAAAAGAAAGAAAATAATAATATATAATAAGTAAGAAAGAAGGTGGGTATGCAATATGACGGGTACGGGGACTAATAACTCGTGACTAAATGTTTCTACTCACGGAGGGGGGAACGGCCTGTACGCCACCGCTTCCCACGTGAGTAGACGACTATTTCTAATCGAATCACACAAATGTCATGCATTTTAAAAAATGTGTCAAAATAAATAATAATAATAATAATAGTAATAACAAAATCATGCTAAATGGAAAGAAAACTAAAAGTGTGTGAAATGTGAAATGCACACAAATGCACCTAACACTAAAATGTCCTAAGGGTCTAGCGTTGGACTAGCCCATTCTAAAAAATCCCACTAGCGTTGGACTAGCCGGAAAAGAAAGAAGCCACAACTAGCGTTGGACTAGTGTGGTGACGGAATACCATAAATCATGAATTAAATATTAAAACATGAATTAAAAGCAAATTAAACATATAAAAACATATAAGATCACATAGGAGCACATCACACATAAGCATAATATTCTAAATGCAAAAATCTTAAGGAAAGCGGTAAAAGAAATAAACACATAAGCACGCAAAAGCAAATAAATCCTAACTATTAAACTGGGGGGCTTGATTTACAATTTAAAGGGGAAATTAAAAAATACCCTATTTATTACACTTTCTATCTAATTACACAACTTTTGCTAAAATTATGAGAAAAATAATCTAACTATTATATTGATTAGCTAAATACAAAATATTATATTTTTTAAAATAATAAGATTTATAATTAAATAATACAAAATAAATAAATACGCAAAAAGTGCATAAAATAAGAAACGCATAAAAAATTGCATAAAATATCACATTAGAGCACGTTGGAGCACATAAAGAAGCAATTAAAAGGATAACGGAAAATACCTTTTTGAAGACCCGGTACAAACGCTTAAAAAAATGAACACACGCATTAATGTACCTACTATTTAATGAAAATAAAGCATGAGACATAAGAATACTAATAAATTGGGGAAAGAGAATGCTAATTCTATCACATTAAAGGGCCTAAAAACAAAATTGCAAGTTTAAAGGATTAAAAGGGTAAAATGGAAAATTTAACTAATTAAGGGCAAAATTAGAAAGATTACATGAAGTCTAGGGGACAAAATGCAAGTCAAAGTAAATCGAGGATACGCAAAATAGTAATTCAGCAATTATGGGAAAATTTACAAATTATAGAACATAATTAAAAGAAATAAAAACCTAAGGGGGACCAATCTATGATTATAAAAGACTTAATTGCATGGGATTAGAAAGTCTTTGAGGGCATACTAATATGATATATATATATATATATATATATATATATATAAAAGGCTTTAACATAACTAATATTTTGTGATAAGATAACCGGAAAGAAAAAAAGAAAAAAAAATAAAAGAAAGAAAAAGAAATGTTTACTCAATTAATTAAATAACAAACTAACAAACATGCCCAACAATCACCCTCAAGCCTGCAATTCGGTCGTCTTCTTCAGTCTTAATACCAGAGAAATCTCTCTCTCTCTCTCTCTCTCTCTCTCTCTCTCTCTCTGTCGCACCCTCTCTGATTCTAGTTTATCTCCCCACTCCCCTTGTTCTTTTTCTTTTTCCCTCACCCAAAATCCCCTTTTCTTCTCTCCCCTTTCTGATTCACTTCCTCAGTTTCTCTCGTCTATCCTTCCCATGTTCTTCTCGCCTCCCTATTTCTTCTTCTTCTTCTCCGATCGATTCTCTCTATTTCTCTTTTATTTTTCGATCGATTTTTCTCTCCGTCTCACTCGTCTGCCCAGGAGCCATTAGAATCGATGTCTAAGTCGATCCCCCTATTGAAACTGGGGAGATGGAGGTCGAATTTCTGAAATGGAATGGCGTGGGTTCGAAAATAGATTCAGATGATGGTGATTGGTGGTTCAAAGGGGTTAGGATTGACGATTGGGGGAACAGCAGTGGCAGCTTGTGACAGCCCCACCTCACCCAGAGGCGCACCAAAAGGCTTAGCGGACTGCCTGCCTAGCTCTCGCCAGGACTCAAACACGCACTCGCTCAATACATACACATAATTAATGCAAAATAAAACACATTCGTAAAGAAAGATATTCATAAAATTCATTTGAAGTACAAATATTACAAAATGTTTTACACACTAAAATTTACACAGTATGTGCAAGAATAGCCTAAACAAGTGGCTATTAAAATATACAAAACAAAACATGTACAATGCCCAAAATCAGCTTTTCCAGCTTTAGTATTTTTGGGAAACCTGGTTAAAGAAAACAAATGAACGGAATGAGCTATAATTAGCCCAGTGAGTGTCCAAGTCATGCAATCATACCCAGAATCTATTATTTTATTGAACAAAATAATTGACAAGATTAAATAAGTAGGGCATGAACACTTTAATTAACAAGTAGTCAATGGCGGATACAGGGCTCAACTACGGAAGCAAGCTTAACCGCAGAAAGAGCAAGTACTGATCATGTAACCATGATGTTAGAACTGAGATAATAGCTCGGGTCTTTATCAAAGGTCATGCCAGTATTATCAAGCAAGAACCCTAACCACCATTCACCTTATAACCTCCGTACAGGCTACCACATCCAGGGAGAAATCTCAACCCTGGAGCGCCAACACGCAAGAAAGTTCAATCCGAAGTTGGCCTCTTTGAGGATTCACAACTCATAAGGGAAAGAACATCACGCCCTAAAACACCCAGCACCTTATATCCTCCCAAGCCTGTCCGAGTTGACTATCCGTGAAGTAACGGTGAAGTTAGTCACGGAAGTCTCATGCACAAGTAACACATTGGATAATGAAAGCGTGTAACACATTGTGGAATAGAAGTGATAAAGTACACCTCTTTCCTCAAGTAACACATGTCATAAAATAACAATTTCAAGTATAACATAATATTTCATAATTTAACATTCTCAAGTAGGACAAGCATTTCATGCATCATGCACACATAGAGACACTCACCTGAAGCCTAAGAAAATATTTCGTAATACGATCGGGTCTCACTTTCGGATCCTGAAATTCAAAAGAAATAATCGTATAAAAATCCTGACTAAAATCTAAGAAATTTCATAAGGAAATTCAAGAAATACCCCAAGTCTTTCTAGGGTTTAATTTCTAGGGTTTTGGAGCTTAGGGTTTTACCCTAGGGTTTAGGGTTTTCAAAATTAGGGTTTTCTAACTTTCTAGGGTTTCACTCGGAAAGGTTTAACTCACTAATAGCTAATCTACGAAAAATTTCTGCACGCTTAAATCACTAAATTACAGCTTATAAAGTCTTAAATCATAGCCTAATTACTTTTATTTCCTAGGTTTTACCGAAATTTCGGCAGCACTTCTCCTATAATCGGACTAACCCAAAAATTTTAAACCTGCAAGAAAATGTCCAACAACCCAATTCCAAGTAGTTCTACTAATCTCACATCAAACTCAATTCAATTCTATTCAAATTCATCACAAAAACACCTAAACTACTCCAAGATTCTTCAACCAAATCACACTCAAATCATGATATTTCAAGTTTAAATCACTATCTACAAGCATACAAGTCCATAAGCCTCACATTCATGGAATAATACTTCATATTTCATGGCCAAAATCAATCATACTTAACAACAATAACATAGGTATAACTTCACAAAACTACACTTATACTTGAAAAAAAATAAGGAAAGTTGCATGGTGAATACCTTTAATAAGGCAAGATCTTTGCTTAGGAGGAAGATCAACTTAATTTCTATGGATGAAAAGTGATTAAATGGAAGGAAAATGCTCCAAGAAAATGAAAGAAAATGGAGAGAAAAGAGAGAAAGGGAAAATCAGGCCAAGCTAAAGAAAAAGAGAGAAAAAGTGATTAAGTGAAGAAGAAAAGAAATAGAGAAAATTTGGACAACACTTGGACCAATCAAAGCAAGACAAGAACAAAGTAATCTTGACTTTCTTAACCATGGAAGACTACACTTGGCAATGGTTAATTAGAAGAGATTTTTGTTAGTTATCCTATAATAAATCTTGCAAGACTTCTAGGTACAACTCCTAAAGGAAATGGTACAACATGCTAGTAAAATAGAAAATCAATTTCTTATTTCTTCTCACTAATTTCGGCCCTCTTTTTTTTTTCCTAATGAACATAATACAAAATAAATAGTTTTGGCATGAATTTCTAGGGTGTTACAGCAGGGGAGGCTTGCTAGTGGTATCAGGGGGTCGCCCAGTGGTGAGGGTTTAATTTCTGGGTCTATTTTGACTTGGTAGGCAGTGGCTTTGTGAGGCAATCGCGCCTGTCATGGTGCTGCTGGTGGTTGTGCTGTAATTTGGTGTTTCTGTTTTCTCTGCAGGTTGTCAATGCTGGAGGTTATAGTGGTATCTTGGTGAATTGGGTTGTGAAGGTGAAGAATTAGGTAATTGTTAAGTAGCTATGGCACGATGGAGTTGGTTTCTTGTGTTCTGAGTGCTAATTGTTGTGGTGGATCTGGGTGGATTTGTTGGTTGTGGAATTGTATCTGCAGGTGGTTTGGTAGAAGTTGGAATTGGGCATGGGGATGAGAGTTGGATTTCCTGTTTTGTGTGTTTCTGTAAATGAGGGGAACCGATGATGCTGGTGGCCTTGGGTTTGCAAGTGGACTGGAGGAGATGGGAGGAGAGGGATTGTGAATTGGGAATCAGTCGGTGGCGTGGGAGGGCAGAGACGACTGAGGAATTGATCTGTATGAATGGTAGTCGAGTGGGTTTAGTTAGTTGTAGGACTGATTTGTTGTGGTTGAGTGGCCTCGATGGCGGTTGGTGACTCCGTGAGGTGGATATGCTTGTGTATGTATTCTATGTGTGTTCTTTTGTGAATGTGTATTGTGTTTGTGAGTGTAAAACTATGTGTGCAATGGTAGGTGGGTTGTGAATTTGGCCTGATTTAGAGGGCAATGTGAGTCGTGTGATGGAAATTGATGATAGTGAGGGGTCACTGTTGGTGTTGATATTTTGGTTGCTTAATTGGGATTTAACAGGTAAAAGTGGAAGCAGGTGTTTTGCTCTTAGTGAACCGGTGGCTGCTGGGAGGAATTGGGTCTCTGACTGTGGTGATGATTTGGGAGGAGATTTGAACTCCGGTGGTTGAATGGTGGTGATGGTGGTTGTACGGTGGTGCAGAAGGGAGGATGGAGCTCGGAAATTGGAACCCAGAAACCATGACAAAAACCCAGAAAAAAAAAAACAACAATCCCAGAAGAAAAGAAAAGAAAACAATTGGACCCAGAAAAACAAAACAACATAAAACGACATAAACAAATCTGGTTTGCTCCTTCATGAAAAATAAATTGACAAAAATAAAGAAAAAGAATAAAGATTAAAATAAAAATTACCTGGTGATGAAAGATGGTGATGATCTTATTCAAGCCTGATGAAATCTGATATAAGCAGTGATTATTTTCAAGAAAACGGCGAGAAAACGGCGATGAACAGTAACCGAAAAGTGAACAGTAACCAGTATGTGTGCTTATGGTGTAGAAGTGTGTGTGTTTGATCTAAAAATCACAAAAAACAAAGTGTTTGTAAGGTTTCCATTTTCCTCCTCTTTTTTTTTAACATCCCAAGTGGGGTATTTATACTGCACAAGTCTTAACCTCCAAGAAATGATTAAAAGACCAAAATATCCTTGACTACAAAAATTACAACTTTATCCTTAAAAAAAAAATCTATTCCCTCTCACAATAATAAAAAAATCAAGAAAAATGTAAATAATAAATTCATTAACACTAATTCACTCCGAAAAAAGTTAGAAACTTAGAAACATGCTTAAAACCTAAAAACAAATTTGGGACCAAAAAATTGGTGAAAAATGAGTTTGGAATGTGAAATGACAATTTTGCCCTTGGATGACGAAAATTCACAGAAAAATAGCTATTGACTTAAAAAAATTATCAAAAATTACAAATAAGCTTAAAACACTAAAAAATGCATTTTTGACTCAAAATTTGTGAAAAATGAATTTAATTTGTAAAATAACGATTTTGCCCTTGGGTAATGAAAATTCACAGAAAAATAGTTATTATCTTTGAAAAATCAAGAAAATTAAAAACGTGCTTAAAGAATTCGAAAAATGAATTTGGAACTAAAAATGAGCTAAAATGGTATTTATGAGGCGAAATTACTATTTTGCCCTTGTGCTGGTAAAAATATAAAGAATACCAATTAAATTCAGAAAAATCATAAAAAATTAACAAATTCATATAAAAGTAAAAATATGAATTCAAAACCCCTAAAAGCTGATAGAAAAATATTTACAGCTAAAATTACTATTTTACCCTCCAAATTATTGAAAAATTGAAATTTGTCCCAAAAAGTGCAAACATGCCCCTCCCATGTTTGAAAATAAATGGTGTGTCAAAATTTAGTGTCTACAATCTTTTCAATTTTGATCAAAACAGATTTGGGTAAGCAGCAACCATCAAATGTATGGGAATTGTAGCTAGCACGTGTTTGATCAATATAATTCTTCTACTAGAAGAAAACGTCTTATTGGTCCAAGCCAATGTTTTACTTGCAACCATCTGGGCCCAGTGCTCAAAATAAGCCACTTTCCTCTTCCTAGCGAAAAGAGGACACCCAAGATACCTAACTAGAAATTGTTTATGACTGAATCTACTTAGTTGAGAAATCCTATTCTGGCGTGCTTGCTGCATACTATGATGAATCAGGAAACCATTTTTGTCTCCATTTATCTTTTGACCCGAAACTACTTCATACATATCCAATACCCCCAGAACTTGCCTTATTGATCGAGTGTTAGCTGTTGAAAAAATAATCACATCATCAACATTAGCTAGATGTGTAATATTTGGACATCCCTTAGGAGTTTTAAAAGGAGTAAAAGAAGACATAGTAAGTAATAAATTCAGCCCTCTTGACAAATCTCAGCAAAGATAATGAAAAGACTCAGGGAAAAAGGATTCCCTAGTCTCAACCCTTTAGAAGACTTGAAGAAATCATAAGAAGCTCCAATAATGATGACAGAAAACCATACATTTGAAATTAGCTACCACATCATGTTAATAAACTTTTCACCAAAGTAAAATGCACGCAACATTTTGCACAAGAAAAACCATGAAACTCTATCATATGCCTTGGCCATATCCAATTTGAAAGTCACATTACCTCCATAAGATTTTTTTCCACTGCCCGAAATCAACTCTTGAACTAACAAATAATTCTTTGTTATCATCTGGTCTTTAACAAAACCAATTTGTTGAGGAGATATAATTCTAGGTTGAACTCTAGCCAACCTCTTAGATAAAATTTTCGAAATCACCTTGTTGAAGAATTTACAAAGACTGATAGGACGAAACTCTAAAAATTGCTGGGGAGTCTAGACTTTTGGAATTAAGACAATTGAAGTGGTAGTGACGCTCCATAGTAATTTATGACCGCTAAAAAAACCCAACACAGCCCTGAAGACATCCTCCCCAATAATCTCCTAACAAGAAGAAAAAAATTTCCCCGTGTAGCCATTAGGGCCTGCATCACTATCCCTATCCATACTCTTGATGACGGAATGAACATCTTCCAATGTCGGATAACGCTCTAACAGATTATTGTCTTCTTCTGTGATCAAGCCTAGAATAATGTCAATCATTTCAAAATTATTTGAAACCTCTTATGCTTGAAATAAATTCACAAAGAATTAAATAACTACATCTCCAGTGTCTTTATTTGATTCCATCCATGTTCTAGTAGAGTTCTTCACTCTATGAATGATCGTACGATAGTGCCTTTGTTTCATCATAGAATGAAAAAACTGGGTGTTCTTGTCACATTTCTTCAGCCACTTAACATGAGATTTTTGCCTCCAAAAATATTCTTCTGTTGCCAAAGCCTTTTCCAATTTTGCCCGAGCCTTTTCCAATTCATTGAAGTGATGAAGATCTCCTTCAGCGTCCCTTGACTCAGCCAACTCCAACTCATGCTCAGCTGTCCAGACATTATCAAAAATATTCCCAAATGACTCCCGATTCCACTACATTAGCTCCTTCTTTAGTCTTTGAAGCTTACGAAATAAGATAGATAGTGAAGATCCTATAATAGGCTCCTCCCAAGACCTTCGAACAACCTCCAAAAAATCTGCATGAAGAGTCCATATATTCAAAAATCTGAATGATCTACGCTTATTATCCACTCTTGTTTTAGTCGAAACTAGCAATGGCGCATGATCAGAAAATTGGCAAGCCAAATGCTTGATAGTGATAAAAATTAAGTCATCATGCCATTTTGCATTCAACAGAACCCTATCTAATCTCTTCCAGATTCTTGCCCAGCCCCTTCTATTATTGCACTAAGTAAATTTAGCACTAGAGAAACCCGTATCTTGCAAACCAGCTTTGCCCATGAAATTAAGAAATTCAACAGCTTCCCTAGAGCTAAATGGGCATCCACCTTGCTTTTCTATTGCCTTCGTAATTACATTGAAATCACCACAGACTATCCAAGGCACACCATCCTCCGGATTATTTGCCAACAACCCTTCCTACATTTCAATCTTTTCCTCCGGAGTACACCTCGATGCACAAGAGATAATCTCATTTCATTTACCATATACGGATAAACTACTTTTAAAGAAACATGCTGAAAACTTTCACCATGAATCACACAACCAAATGAGTGATTATAAAAAACAAACAAAGACTCATCCTTATTTGACAGACTAAAATCAAAATTTAGCTTAACACGTATAGATTAGATCAGCTCAGCATCCAATTTAGGTTCACAAACAACTACAAAATGCACTTGATGTAAATGAACTAATTCATTTAATCTTCTTCATTCAGAAGGATGAGACATCCCCCTAATGTTCCAAAACATTGGATTAATCATCAGATAATAATTGAAAATAATTTTGAGACACCTTTTGTGACAACCCCACCTTGCCCAGAGGCGCACCAAAGGGCTTAGCGGACTGCCTGCCTAGCTCTCGCCAGGGCTCGATGCACGCACTCACGTGAAAATCCAAACGTACTTAACTTAAAATAAAATAACATAAAGTGAAATGGAATAAAATAAAATAAACTCTTATTATTTAACTTAA
This sequence comes from Mitragyna speciosa, assembly GCA_024721245.1. Classification (NCBI taxonomy): domain Eukaryota; kingdom Viridiplantae; phylum Streptophyta; class Magnoliopsida; order Gentianales; family Rubiaceae; genus Mitragyna; species Mitragyna speciosa. Next base: position 19,162 of record JAMWEH010001584.1, on the reverse strand, counting down.
AGATACAAGTCATATCAAAAGTTACAAGTCATAATTTACATAATTTCCACAGATATAGCCTATCACAGTTCGACTATTACAATAACTAAAACACTTATAATAACCCAAAATCATTTGGTCCAGCTTTAATTTTTCAGTCGACCTGAGTAAAGGAAAACAAATAAAATGGAATGAGCTATAATAGCCCAGTGAATGTCCAATTCATGCAAACATATCAAGAACTCATTATTTTGGGTCATTAAAATAATCAATAAATTAAATAAACGGTATATGAGCAATTTAACTAACAGGTAGTCAATGGCGGATACAGGGCTCAACTACGGAAGCAAGCTTAACCGTAGAGGAGTATGTGCTGATCATGTAACCACGATATTTGGACCGAGATAATAGCTCAGGTCTCTATCAAGGAACATATCAGTTTTATCAATCACAAGCCCTAACCGCCAATCACCTTATAACCTCCGTACAAGCTATCACATCCGGGGAAGAAAAATTTCAACCCTGGAGGGCCAACACACAATCAAGAGAGTTCCTTCCGGAGTTGGCCTCTTTGAGGATTCACAACTCAAAAGGAAAGAACATCACACCCTAAAACACCCAACACCTTATGTCCTCCCACTTGCAGCCCGGTTGACTAACCGTGAAATAACAGTGACGTTAGTCACGGTAGTCTCACACACACAAATAACATTTTAAATAATAAAAGCGGTAACACATTGTGGAACAGATGCGATAAAGTACACATCTTTCCTCAAATAACACATGTACTCACATAATAATTGCAAGTTAGGCATAATAGTCACACAATAAAATTATCGCATTCCATGCATCATGCACACATAAAGACACTCACCTCGAAAGCCTAAGAAAATATCTCGTGAAAAGGTCGGGTCTCACTATCGGGTCCTGCAATTTGACAGAAATAATCTAATGAAAACCCAATTTAAAACCCTAATTAACCTAGTAAGAAAATGCAAGAAATACCTTATTAAATTCTAGGTTTTTTTTTTCTAGGGTTTAGGGTTTAGGGTTTTCATTCTAGGGTTTTTATTTTAGGGTTTTCTAGGGTTTTTCTAGGGTTTTTCTAACAAAATTTGGGCATTATTTCCCCTAAATTTCGGCCCTTCCAATCTTGTTTTTCATCAAGATTTCAATCATCAAACCCATAATTCATCAAGTTCTACAACTTCTTAGTTCAATCCAAACTAAAATTCAATCAAAATCTCACTAAATTTCAATGATTAAGCTCCAAGAACTTTCACCCAAACAACATGTTCTTCATGAAATTTCAAGGTTCCAATACCACATACTAGTCTATTTAACCACAAGAACACTTTATCTAACAAGTATATATCAAGTTCTAACTAATTTCTTCAAGTAGTATTAACAAGAAACTTGGTATTAAACTTGCATAAAACTAATTAAAACATGAAATTAATAAGGTAAGTTCATGGTAAATACCTTAGATATGCTTAGAATTTTGCTTAGAAAAGATAGAAGTCCACTTCCTATGGTGGATTTGTTCCAACTTGAGGGATGAAAGTCCAAGAAGTTGAGAGCAAAAATGAGGGAAGAAGGAGAAAGAGCTTGGCCGGCCAAGGGGAGAGAAAAAGAGAGAGAAATAGGCTAGGAAAAAATGAAAAAGAAATGAAGAAAAGATGGGAAAATGGTGGTCCAATTAAATCCTTACAAGAGTAAAGTAAATAGTTAGTCTTTTAATGCAAGAATAGCTACTTGGATCAATTTAATTGGTGAAGATTAATAACTCTTACCACTTAATATAATCAATAATTAGACATAAATTATTAAAGCAAAATAGAACAAAATTAGAGAGAATCCGGCCACAAGAAGAAAGAAAGAAAGAAAGAATTTCGGCCCAAAGAAAAAAAAGAAAAGAAAAGAAATTTCGGCCAAAAGAAAAGAAAAGAAAAGAAAAGAGAAAAATTTTGGCCAAGGGAAAAGAAAATAAAGTGAGAAAATAAATGAAATTTTTGAGTAAAATTGAGCTAAAATTCAAGTAATCCAAAGACTAGAATATAATAAAATAGGCTAATCAAAATTTGAACACTATTATAAATTAAATGGCCAAATGAAATTATTCTAACTTTAGTACTTAGGTGTTCTTACTTAATAATAAAACCCTTAATTGATTAACCTATCTAACTCAAGAACTCTTCCAAGTAATAAATCAAGGTTTAACACTTAACCCTAATTAAAAAAAATGTCTCTTATATATGCATTTTCTAGGGTGTTACACCTTTGTTTGAGACCGAAGCTCCTTGTCTGATGGTAAGACAATATGTACCCCTTTTTATGACATTTAGACTGCATAAAGTGTTAGTGTATGCCCTAAAACCAAGATGGTTTAAGGTGTTTTATATTTACACTTATTTATGTTATATTTATTCATGTGGTATTTTTCTTTATCATCTATACTTGTATTTCCATGTTACTTGTTTAATTGATAAAGTCCTTAGAATATTGATTGTGTATTAGAGATTGTAAGGGGTTACAATTATGAGACTCTAATACATAAAGTCATATTCTTAAATATCCCTAGTCATAGTATTAATGAGATTGGACATCATTAATATGGATAGACTAGCACATACTTTGCCTCTACTTATGGTAAGTAGTAGTTGATCTCATTGACTATGGTGTGCGTGACACTTAAGCTGGTATGTGGATGCTTGTTTGAGAACAAGTTCATTGGGTTGATCCGCCAAGAGTTTTAACTATAGTGCCAATGGTTAAACTCTTAATGGCAATAGTGTAAGTGATCCTTTAACTTGAGATTACCATAGTATCTTCTATACTTTGACTCTATTCCTCGGTGCCTGTAAAAGGGTAGCTCATAGGTTAGAGATTGGGTATAGTTTGAAGCATGGAAAGATAGTGAGTAATCAATATAGGATTCACCACTCCTTAATAGGAGAGTATATCCCTATATGGCCACTTGTTGGAAATGTTAACTCATAAATCTTCTGCAGAAGTGATAGTATAACTTGGAAGTAGTTTCAAGGTTATACATCATGGAGAGTTATGTTTCCGGAACAAGAAAATATATATTAGTCATTATTAAAGTATGCACTATACTTTTAGACTAATTGGGATATAGTGTGGTGAAAGGATATTAATTACACGATAACATTGTCATTGAAGGGTATGGTCTACCATATGACTTTTCTATTCACTTGGGTGGTCATGATGCATTGCTAGACGCCACTCGTGATCTATAAGTATGAATTGATTAATTAGTGAATTAATGATAAATTAAAAGTGTTTAATTTATCTAGCTCAATTAATGAGTTATAATTTATACTTATTGTCAACGTGAATGGAACCTAATGGGTCACACACATAAAGAACAAAATCTTTGGGTTAAAATGTAATAAAGATAAGTATGAGATACTTATGGGATTAATTTATGAGATAAATTAACTTAAAAGACTTATTTATAAATATTCTAAGTCTTGCAGGAAATTTGTTTCCTAAAAGAAATAAAGTAACTAATTAGTTTCCTTATGGAATAGATTTCCTAAAGGAGAAGGATTAGCTTAAAGTAAGTTACCTAAACCTTCTTGGTTTCTAATTAGCCTTATTTCCTAAAAGACTAGAATACTACCTCTATAAATAGGTTCATGCTTTGACTCTTGAATGGTTGTTGCAACACAAAAAGAAAAATTAGTGAGAGAAAATTATTGAAAGATAAGCACGCCTCTTTCTCTCTCTCTTGGCGTCTCTCTCTCTCTCTCCTAAGGGTTAGGGTTTTTCTTCTTCTTGTGTTCTTAAATAATTCAAGGGAGCTAGCACTCAAAAGTCAAAGCAAGCAAGCCTACAAGGTTCCCAAAGAAGTTGTTCGTGTGGATATCGTTAGAGGCTCTACGCTTGGAGGGCTTTTCGTGGTAGATCAAACATCTTCTTCCAAGGATCTTTGCCTAGAAGCATAGAAATCTTCTGTGCTTAAGGTAATCTTCATGCAAACCCCCTTGTAAATCATATAGATATGTCAAAAAGATCCATGGTTAAGATAATAAATTTTTATTTTTCCGCTGCGTTACCTATGCTATTACCTTACAGTGGTATCAGAGCCTTCTTTGATTATATCTATATGTTTTGTGTTTATTTAATTGTCATAAATATGGATGGTTTGTTCTTGACGATATTTGTCTCAAAATTATTTTAGAAAAATCAAGAGTTTGATTTTTAAGAAAAGTTCTTGATTGTTTAAAAGTGTTTTAAATAATTAAGATAAGTTCTTAAGGTTGTTTTTATGGTTTCTAAATTGTTTTTGATGTGCTAAAAGGGTTTTAACATGTTATGATTCAAAAGAGTTTTGAAAAACGCTAAAGAATTTCAAAGATCGTATTTTCTGGACACAAACCGCGTGAAAACTCGCGCGCGTTTTGACTCGCGGTCAAAATCCCGTAACTTCTGTCCACAAACCGCGGATGAAACCGCGCACGGTTTGTCGCGCGGGTTACAAACCGCGGATGAACCCGCGCACGTTTTGTCGCGCGGGTTGTAGGCAGAATCCTAGCGGGATTTTTTCTAAATTTTTGGAAAAACGCGAATTTTAATAATTTCTCTGTTAAAACACTTTACAATTTTAATTGTTAAGATTTTGAGAGTTAAAATTTGGAAACCTATACCTTCTATAAATATATTTTTGAGACAAACAAATTTCAAGAGCATTAATCTAATTTATTTAGAACATATGATTTATGACTAGAATTAAATAAATCAATTTATTTAATTGTTAAATAGTATGATGGCATGGTGGATGATTATGGACTAGACCAATGTGATTGAATGGTTATTACTTCTTTTATGGTTGGCTTGTATTGGTTTTATAAATAGGGCCTGCGAGTCCTTCCCTCTCTATTTTCTGATGTAATTCTCTTCTCACCTAAACTCCCCTCGAATGTAACTCGAGGTTTCTTGATCAATACTTGTAATGTACAAAGTATAGGTTAGGAATAGGTTTATTTTAAATTATTTAGACTAGAATTACATATGTAATGTATAAGAAGATGGAGGTGGCACCAAGGAGCAACCAAGGAGGTGCATCAAGGAGTTGAGACGTCCCCTAGAAATTTTTAACCAAATATTTTCTTCAAGGCTCGAAGAAAATATTATTAGTTAAAGTCCATAATCATCCACGTTTATTATGCTTTTATTTTATATGATTGATATATTTTAATTGCATAATATGTTGAGACATTAATATTTAAACTAAAATCCCTCAATATCAAATATTAAGTCATCTATTTAAGTTGCCTTCCATTATTATAACAAAAACGATGAGTTCCTATTAAGGTTGACACGTTGGCCTCCGTCAAGGTCACCTTACTCGGAATATGTTTTTGTTATGAGATATGATCTCTGAATAATGGGTTTGACTTAACAAAAATTACATAACGAGTTTGGTCTCCGTCAATGTTATGATATTTTTGAGGCAAAGTTGGGTAATACATAAGATGTAATTTTCAAAGAGTTGATACTCAACTATCTAGGAGTCACAAGAGTTGTGATTGATAAAAAGTTATTTACCTAATCGAATTTATCTTTGGGGCATTGGCCTCCGTCAAACCCAAAGCTAATTAGATGGGATCCTAGCCCACTAGAAATCTCCAACGGATTTCCGAATCAATATCGAGGGTTATTGATTTGAAGTAAAATAGTGGGAGCAAACCAAATAAATTTACGAATCCACATTTTTGGTTTGCATATATAACATAAAACAAATACTTATTTTCTGTCTTTACTTTTTGTAGAATGTCTAACGTGAATTTGCGACCGATTCTTGACAACAAACTCAATGAAACCAACTTTGAGGATTGGAATATTAATTTGAGAATTGTTCTCAAACATGAAAAAATTGAGTATGTCCTCGATAAACCCATGCCACCTCCTCCACCCGCTACTGCATCACCTGAGGACATAGATGCATATGAGATGCACAAAGCCGACAATGATGCTGCAACATGTATCATGTTAGCTTCTATGACCCTGGCATTGCAAAAGCAACATCTTAAGATGGATGCTCCGTCCATGATTGTGCACTTAAAAGAAATGTTCGACGCACAAGTTAGGACCGAGAGGTATGAGACCTCAAGGGAGCTTTATCAATGCAAGATGGCAGAGGGAACTTCAGTGACTACCCATGTACTGAAGATGATCGGGCTGATTGAAAAGTTAGCTGATCTGGGACACGTCTCTGACAATGAGTTAAGTATTGACTTAATTCTTCAGTCCCTCCCTGAGAGCTATTCACAATTCATTCTGCACTTCAACATGCGAAAAGTTGAGTGCACATTGACTGAATTGATGAACATGCTCAAGACTGCTGAGCCTAATCTTAAGAAGGAGAAGGGCACCGTTATGGTTGTCTCGGGCTCCAAGAAAAAGAAGCCCAATTTTGGGCTTAAGAAATCCAAGAAGAAGAGAACTAAGGCTAAGGGTGGGGTCAAGAAGGACAAACCCAAGGGCACATGCTTCCATTGCGGACAAGATGGGCATTGGAAGAGGAATTGCAAGGCCTACCTTGACTCTCTGAAGTCAAAGAAGCTTGGTGAAGCTTCAACCTCTGGTATGTTTATGATTGAGATTAATTTATCTACTAACCAAGACTCATGGGTATTAGATACCGGATCTGGATCTCATATTTGTAATAATATGCAGGGTCTTAAAGATAGTAGAACTCTAGCAAAGGGAGAGGTCAAGCTGCGCGTGGGGAATGGAGCAAGAGTTGCTGCATTAGCCGTAGGAACCTATGTACTCTCTTTGCCTACTGGGCTTATTTTAGAATTAAGAAACTGTTATTTTGTTCCCGTACTTACAAAGAACATCATTTTTATCTCATTGTTAGATTTGGATGGATTTACCATCATTCAAAGGAATAAAAGTTGTTCTTTTTCACGTGATGGTATTACTTATGGTACTGGTACATTATTTAATGGTTTATATATTTTAGATGAAGAAAAGTCCATTCTCAACATAAACACCAAGAAACAAAAATTAGATATTGTTAACCAAACATACCTTTGGCATTGTAGACTTGGTCATGTAAATGAGAAACGCATATCCAAGTTACATAAAAATGGATACTTGGACTCATTTGATTATGAATCATTTGGGACATGTGAATCTTGTTTACTTGGCAAGATGACCAAGACACCTTTTACTGGAAAGGGTGAACGTGCCAGTGATCTTCTTGGGCTTATACATACTGATGTTTGTGGCCCAATGTCGATCCATGCTAGAGGTGGTTTCTCCTACTTCATCACTTTCACGGATGACCATTCTAGATATGGTTATGTGTTTCTAATGAAGCACAAATCCGAGGCTTTTGAAAAGTTCAAAGTCTTTAAAGCTGAAGTTGAGAAACAACTTGGCAAGAGTATCAAAACACTTAGATCTGATCGAGGTGGAGAATACTTAAGTCAAGAGTTCCAACAATATCTAGAGGAAAATGGGATTATTCCTCAATGGACTCCTCCATACACGCCACAACTAAATGGTGTGTCTGAAAGGAGAAATCGTACTCTATTAGATATGGTATGTTCTATGATGAGCCATGCATCACTTCCTAGTTCGTTTTGGGGATATGCCTTAGATTCCGCCTTCTATATACTCAACCGTGTTCCATCAAAATCTGTTGATACCACACCTTATGAGATTTGGTATGGTAAGAAACCAAATCTTAATCATTTAAAGGTTTGGGGTTGTTCTGCTTATGTGAAGCGGAACATGTCAGACAAGCTAGAAGCTAAGTCTGACAAATGCTTGTTTGTGGGATATCCTAGAGAGAGTCGTGGATATTACTTCTACAATCCCCTTGAACAAAAGGTGTTTGTTTCAAGACATGCTACTTTTCTAGAAAAATTGTTTATTCTTGAAAGAAGTAGTGGGGATAAAGTAGAACTTGAAGAAATTCAAGAACCACAAAGTAGTCAACAGTTGGAACAAGAGCTTACGCCACATGTTGATGAGGCGCAGTCGGAAGCTCAAGTTACACAAGAACTTCGTAGATCTATTAGAACACGTTATGCTCTTGAGAGATATGGATTTCTTATAAGTGAGAGCAATGATGTGTTAGTCATAGATGATGACGATCCTACTAGTTACGAAGAAACTATGTCTAATGTAGACTCTTTGAAGTGGCGCGAGACCATGAAATCCGAAATGGATTCTATGTACGAGAACAAGGTATGGACCTTGGTCGAGCCACCTGAAGGGATAAAACCTATAGGGTGCAAGTGGGTTTTTAAAAGAAAGACTGACATGGATGGTAACATTGTTATCTATAAAGCAAGGTTAGTGGCAAAAGGTTATAAACAAAGGCAAGGAATTGACTTTGAAGAAACTTTTTCGCCGGTAGCTATGCTTAAATCCATAAGGATTTTGCTTGCGATAGCTGCTTATTATGACTATGAGATTTGGCAAATGGATGTCAAGACTGCATTCCTTAACAGAAATTTGCAAGAGGATGTGTACATGACACAACCTGAGGGTTTTGACTCCATTGATAGTCATAAGGTATGTAAGCTACAAAAGTCCATTTATGGACTCAAGCAAGCTTCGAGGAGTTGGAACATTCGTTTTGATGAGACAATCAAAGAGTTTGATTTTCTTAAGAACGAAGACGAGCCTTGTGTATACAAGAAGGTGAGTGGGAGCGCTGTCGTTTTCTTAATACTTTATGTGGATGACATACTGTTGATGGGAAACGACATACCTTTATTACAAACTATAAAGGTATGGCTGTCCAAAAGTTTCTCCATGAAAGATCTAGGAGAGGCAACCTATATTCTGGGAATTAGGATCTATAGAGATAGATCCAAGAGGTTGCTTGGTCTCAGTCAATCGACATACATAGACAAGATGCTAAAGAGGTTTAGCATGGAGCAATCGAAGAAGGGGTACTTACCTATGAGACATGGGATTACTCTTTCAAGAGACATGTGTCCTAAAACACCTGTCGAGATTGATAGCATGCAAAAGATTCCTTATGCCTCGGCAATAGGATCCATTATGTATGCTATGCTATGTACGAGACCCGACGTCTCCTATGCTCCAAGTGTTACGAGTAGATTCCAAGCTAACCCTGGTGAGGGTCACTGGGTAGCTGTCAAGAGTATTCTTAAGTACTTGAGAAGAACTAAAGAATTATTCTTGGTTTATGGAGGACACACTTTGGAAGTGTGTGGTTTCACTGATGCGAGTTTTCAGTCTGACAAGGATGATAGTAAGTCGCAATCTGGATTTATATTCACGTTAAATGGTGGTGCTGTGAGCTGGAAGAGTTCGAAGTAAGAAACTACCGCTGATTCTACAACTGAAGCCAAGTACATTGCTGCTTCTGAAGCTGCAAAAGAGGCTGTTTGGATCAAAAAGTTCGTCACCGAGTTAGGAGTGGTTCCTTCCATTGTTGATCCTATACCTTTGTATTGTGACAACAATGGTGCCATCGCCCAAGCAAAGGAACCTAGGTCTCATCAACGATCCAAACATGTACTTAGGCGCTACCATCTTATTAGAGAAATAGTTGGTAGGAATGATGTAAAGATAGAAAAGGTTCCCACTGATGACAATATAGCTGATCATCTCACTAAGGCCTTGTCCCAGAAAAAGCATGATATTCATGTAAATGCTTTTGGCCTAAAACAAATGAGTGATTGGTTTTAATGCAAGTGGGAGTTTGTTAGTGTATGCCCTAAAACCAAGATGGTTTAAGGTGTTTTATATTTACACTTATTTATGTTATATTTATTCATGTGGTATTTTTCTTTATCATCTATACTTGTATTTCCATGTTACTTGTTTAATTGATAAAGTCCTTAGAATATTGATTGTGTATTAGAGATTGTAAGGGGTTACAATTATGAGACTCTAATACATAAAGTCATATTCTTAAATATCCCTAGTCATAGTATTAATGAGATTGGACATCATTAATACGGATAGACTAGCACATACTTTGCCTCTACTTATGGTAAGTAGTAGTTGATCTCATTGACTATGGTGTGCGTGACACTTAAGCTGGTATGTGGATGCTTGTTTGAGAACAAGTTCATTGGGTTGATCCGCCAAGAGTTTTAACTATAGTGCCAATGGTTAAACTCTTAATGGTAATGGTGTAAGTGATCCTTTGACTTGAGATTACCATAGTATCTTGAGTGTGGATTGCTATACTTTGACTCTATTCCTCGGTGCCTGTAAAAGGGTAGCTCATAGGTTAGAGATTGGGTATAGTTTGAAGCATGGAAAGATAGTGAGTAATCAATATAGGATTCACCACTCCTTAATAGGAGAGTATATCCCTATATGGCCACTTGTTGGAAATGTTAACTCATAAATCTTCTGCAGAAGTGATAGTATAACTTGGAAGTAGTTTCAAGGTTATACATCATGGAGAGTTTATGTTTCCGGAACAAGAAAATATATATTAGTCATTATTAAAGTATGCACTATACTTTTAGACTAATTGGGATATAGTGTGGTGAAAGGATATTAATTACACGATAACATTGTCATTGAAGGGTATGGTCTACCATATGACTTTTCTATTCACTTGGGTGGTCATGATGCATTGCTAGACGCCACTCGTGATCTATAAGTATGAATTGATTAATTAGTGAATTAATGATAAATTAAAAGTGTTTAATTTATCTAGCTCAATTAATGAGTTATAATTTATACTTATTGCCAACGTGAATGGAACCTAATGGGTCACACACATAAAGAACAAAATCTTTGGGTTAAAATGTAATAAAGATAAGTATGAGATACTTATGGGGTTAATTTATGAGATAAATTAACTTAAAGGACTTATTTATAAATATTCTAAGTCTTGCAGGAAATTTGTTTCCTAAAAGAAATAAAGTAACTAATTAGTTTCCTTATGGAATAGATTTCCTAAAGGAGAAGGATTAGCTTAAAGTAAGTTACCTAAACCTTCTTGGTTTCTAATTAGCCTTATTTCCTAAAAGACTAGAATACTACCTCTATAAATAGGTTCATGCTTTGACTCTTGAATGGTTGTTGCAACACAAAAAGAAAAATTAGTGAGAGAAAATTATTGAAAGATAAGCACGCCTCTTTCTCTCTCTCTTGGCGTCTCTCTCTCTCTCTCCTAAGGGTTAGGGTTTTTCTTCTTCTTGTGTTCTTAAATAATTCAAGGGAGCTAGCACTCAAAAGTCAAAGCAAGCAAGCCTACAAGGTTCCCAAAGAAGTTGTTCGTGTGGATATCGTTAGAGGCTCTACACTTGGAGGGCTTTTCGTGGTAGATCAAACATCTTCTTCCAAGGATCTTTGCCTAGAAGCATAGAAATCTTCTGTGCTTAAGGTAATCTTCATGCAAACCCCCTTGTAAATCATATAGATATGTCAAAGAGATCCATGGTTAAGGTAATAAATTTTTATTTTTCCGCTGCGTTACCTATGCTATTACCTTACATAAAGTCACCCACATGAAGATCTCCAACCATATTTTCTTTATGACATTCAGTCCCCACCATTAATGAAGGTCTTGGTGAGAGGTTTCCTGCAGTCTGTGGGAATTGGAGGCTCTGGTCACCACCAATCTTAGTAAACTCTTTTTCCATCTCAGTACCATTAGCTCTCATGTCCAGATTTACTTCTGGAATCTGCAATGGCGCCTGTAGTTCAAATGAAATAATCTGGTTCTCTTTTCCTAGTGAATTATCTTGAATATTTGTATCATGTTCCTTTGTAACTTCTTCCTGCGGTTTTAGAGCCTCTTGAGTTAACTGTAGTTCCAACACTGCCTTCTCCGCTTGTTGCTGTCCCTCTGCTTGCCCAGAAGGACTGCCTATTTTAAGTATTCATTGTTTGTTTTCTTGCTTACTAGGATCTGATACTTTGTGCAGAATAGTTCCCTGTGCTGTAGTTTTCTCCAAACCCATTCGACATCCATCGTTATCATGGAGAAGGTGCCAACATTTGGTACAATACATTGGCAAGTTTTCCACTTGTATGTACTGCCGAAAACCATCTCCATTAGAGTTCACCTCAATCCAAACTCTCTTAGAAATCGGCTACAAAAGATCAATCTCCATAAAAACACGTGCAACACTAGGCCGAATTCTCATTGCAGTCACTACATCCATAAATAATGGATGTCTAACAGGCGAGACAATGGAGAAGAGAGCATGCTTGTTGAAAAAGTGAATAGGTAGATCATGCAATGCAATCGAAACAGGAACTAATGATGATTCCTTTCGAATATGAAACTCGGTTGTCCACCTGAAAAAAACCCTCATTGGAAATCTCCCAATCTACCACACTCCACGCACCCAAACTCTGTGGAAATTTGATTCATTTTTGCACTTTATAAGTGCATGTCACAAATCCAAATGACCCATTGTGGCCTACTCCTTCAAATCTAAAGAAACAAAGAATTTCATGATCTCCTTAATTTTTGGATGTCCATGTGAAAACTTCCCTACCAATGTATATTTGTATGGGACAGCCAATTTTTTTGATATCTTTAGGCATGAATCAAATGGCTGCTTCGCCCTTGTGCAACCCTGGTGTCTTGACTGCTATAGGAGATGATGTCGAATCCTTGAAAAGTTTTGCAAAAGATTTCTGCTGAGAAAGATGCGTGTTTTGTCCCTCAACATGAGTGACAGCCATGTCAGACGATCGACCAGGCAGCCGGAGATGAAGAAGTTTGAAATTCAAGATTCCAAGATTTTCAAAGAAAGTTGCTGCTTGTTTCTTGATATCTTAATAAGGCTGAATTTAGCAAAGTATAAGCAAAGTATAAGCTGATGCTCTTACATCAAAATATAAGCAAAGTAAGTGCATTTAGGTAGAAAATCAAGCCAAAAAACTAGACTTAAACCTAAGTAAATATAATATATTTTAGTCCTATCAACCAATTAGGCATTTTATGAGTTTAATGAACCATGCAATAGTTGTCTTTACCACAAGCATAGGAAAGCCTAATGTGCTACTAATCTTTAATTCGTCGTGAGAGAGACCGAGTGTTGAATATAATTGGAATGGATCAAACAAAACAAGAGGCTTAGCATAATTAAGTCCATCATTTATATTTTAGGTCATTAGTGGAATTCGTACCCTAGATATCTTGCACTGACATTATCTTCAAGTTTTGCTATTTCGGTCTTTTATTTGATCTACTAATTTAGTTTAGTTTAATTATAATTTCATTCTTGATTCTTAATTATTTATGGTTTTTTATATAATAGAGTAGTTAATAACTTTAATAATTCATCACTATTTCCTGTGCGTTCGACCCCATTGCCTTATATAACCAATACAGATTCTGTGCACTTGTAGAAAAAATAGGAAAATTAGGTTATTACTTGATTATTTATATGAAATAATAATTTAATTGTTGATATTTATTAGCCTAATTATACATCGTTAGTTTAGAGAAAAACATCCAATGAAATCCAATTTTTACTTTTTTCTATTTCAAATTTCACCAAATCTAATCCCATGAATAACTTCATTCAATTTAATAAAAGCAAAGACTACTTAAAATTTTCATCAGCTACCCATATAAAACTAGGATACACAAAATTGAAACCAAAATAGTGACAACATACTATGTAGATTAATAGATATTTCAAGGATTAACCCTCTACACGCCAAAATAGTATAATCTTTTTCTACAAACGAATTTGGATTTGTGACACATCATTTCTAATGATATATTAAATCTTTTTTTAATATATGTAGCATTAATCCTATTCCTATAACAAAACTTCTTAAACTATTTTAAGAAATTAATTTATATTATAAACTATCTTCAAAGATTTAAAGAAAATTATATTCTTATTGCCTAACAAATAATTTGCATCCATTGATACGCGAACGGATTGCTTGAAGCCTAGGAATGCTAATCCAAGTGGAAACAACCCCATTGAACTCTTGACTACTTCGAAACCTGTCCAAAGTCTGTAAGACATGGAGTTGGTTTGCTCGAAATTTCCTCAACTTCGTTGACGCCTTCTCTTTAAGAGCAATCTAGACCCTTAATCAATCTTGTGATTGGAATCCTAGTTGATGACTCTAAAGGACTGAAATCAAATATGTCAAAAAGAAACTCTAAGCTAAGGGTTGGTTAACAAGATCATCTTGCTAAAACCAAAAGTAGTTATTTATCGCATGGAACCAAAGAAGAATAATCTCAATCTCTGAGAAAAACACACAATTTTATTTTTCTAAAAAAAAAACACAATTTTATTGAATCGACTCATGAATGAAAAATCGTGTAATAAGGCCTTTAAATTGGTGTAAAAGCCCTTGTAGAATGCTTGCTCTTGAAACAAGACTCAATTTGTAAACTAACATAAACCTTACGTGATATAAGTTGTAGGCTTATCACAACTGGTAACCACTAAGAACTACAATTCGTAAATTAGTTAAATAACTTAACATAGTAAATTAAACTCTAGAATATTCTTGAAATCACGCTTTTCAAGATAGCAATGGGTTAGTTGTGCTTCAAGGTTCATATTAGGCTTCATTTGGTCCATCAACTCCCTCAAGCTTGTCTGCAATACTTGGACAGATCACTTTCCTGGGATGGATTGGTTGTGATCCACAGATAGATTTGATTACCATACTTGGATGATTTGGATTACTTGAATACATACTTGATTTGAAGTTAATAAAACATCTATCAGCCCAAGCTTTTATCCTTTAACCCACGATCCTCAAGTCCATCTACATCCTTGAGCTCGTATACATGCCTTGGATAAATTTTCGCTGTTAGCACGCATAATTACTTGGTGAACAAAACCTTCTTTAAGCTATTATTCTATGTTCAGGCTTGATATTGATCAACAAGTTGGGATTCTTTGTATTCCATAAAATCAGCAAACATGTACATTATAGGTGCTCTTGGATTCCTGCCAGCCCATAGCAATCCTTTGCTTTGTGTAGTTGTAAATTTAAATTGAGATAAGGGATTGTTTTGTCAAATTCAAAAATAATATGTAAATAATAAAACTTTAAAATAATTGTTTGCAAATAAGTAATTATCCTATTTTTTGGACTAAAAAAATTAAATAATAAAATTTCACGATTTATAAACCTTCCATAATAAGGCGACTAGTTAATAGTTTATAATATAGATGGAAATGTTTTCTATCAATTGGAAGGTATAGAAAACTTTTGTTGAAATGGAGGGAAGTGTTTGAATTTTGAGAATTTTTTGAAAAACTTATATGAAATGTTCAAATTTTCCCAACAACTTGTTTTACTTTTTACACAATTATTCACAAAAAGTAGCATTTTTTTCAACAAATTTTATTCAGAAAAAGGAAAAAAATTGTGACGAACATTTTGAACTCCATTTACAATAGTAATAGAGTAACGGATGCTGGTACCGGACCAACGGATGCTGGCACCGGATGTCCGGTGTCGGAGTCCGTTACTCCATTACTATTGTAAATGGAGCTCAAAATGTTTGTCGCAATTTTTTTCTTTTTTCTAAATCAAATTTGTTGAAAAAATATTACGTTTTGTGAATAATTGTGTAAAAAGTGAAATAAGTTATTGGAAATTTTGAACATTTCATATAAGTTTTTCAAAAAAATTTCAAAATTCAAAAAATGAGAGGAAAAATAGTTGACTTTTGTTGAAAAAATTTCCAAATAATGCTCACTTATCCAAACACCATTAGAAAAATTTTTCAGAATAATTCTCGTATAATTGTCAACAAAACATATCCAAATGGAGCTAATATCTTTCTAAGGACTGTGCCCCTCTTCTATATTCTTCTCAATTTTTAGGCATCCTTAAAAAATATGTATATATATTTTTTGGTGCCAACTTCAAGTTATAGGGGAAGGGGAAAGGGAATCATCCTTGGAAAATTCTTTCGTTAACCTAAATTACATCCCCGTGATATGTACAAGTGTATGTGTTAAATGGATATATGATAAAAACCTATACGCAAGTAAATCAATCCAACCTATTATTTTGACAACGTGGTACGCATATAATCTACATCAAAATTTTCGTACTAGATATACACTTCTCTAAACACACAAAGTCACCCATAAAATTCTCTCTCCGAAAAAACGAACCGTCCTTGTCTGCCTCCAAAACAACGCGACCCTCTCGCACAATACGAAAGCGAAATAGTAAAAATAAACAGATCCTGAAACAGACACCAAAATTAATTATTTTACCCCAAAAAAAACCCTAACCCTAGCCGCGACATCCTCGATCTCCACGAACGCACCAAAATTTCTCACTCTCGTTTGCGAACAGTCGCATAGGTATATAGAGCTCTTTAAGGATAGGAGTAGAATTCTAGGTTTATTTGATAATTTGATTGGAATTTCAGAGGGGGCGAATTGGGATAGGGGGTTTGAGTTAGGGTTTCCTAGAAGATTAGGAGGAGGGTGATGGAATGCTGCCAGCCTGGTGGTGGAAGTGGTTGGTGGAGGCAATGACTGGCGGAGGCGGAGGAGGAGGAAGAGGAGGGCAGCGTAGGCGGAAGTTGAACATGCGCACCGAAGAAACAACTTGCCCTTCTTCAGTTAGGGCCCCACTTTCAATTGAAATTGCGGATAAGTCCTCGAACCCTGAAGAAACTGCTGCTCCCCCTTTGACACCGCCACAAAAGAACTCTTCTTCCCTAGATTTCTTCACCCAAGCTCGCAAAGCGCTTTGCCTGCGGGGTCCTTTTGATGCGGACGACATTTCTTCGAGACAGACTCCTTCTACCAGTGCTAATGGTAGTGCTACTGTGGCTTCCACTACTTTCCTACCAAGTGCGTTGGTGCAATTGTTGTCGAAGCATTCTGATAGTCGAAAGAGGCATAAAAGGTCGCATTCAGGCGGGGAGCATAAAGGGCGGCCTGAAAAGTCTCGTGGTTCAAACATTTGGGTTGAAACAGAGGAGTACTTTCGTGATTTGACCACGGAGGACATGGATAATCTATATCAGGTTTCATCTATGGGTTTTTCTAGTGGTGATAAGTGCTTTTCTATACCTGCATTAGAAAATGTGGAAAACGTTTGCAATTTGTGCAGCGATACTGGCGATGTACATATTTTCAATGTAGAAAACAACGGGGATTGTGATGGTCAGGTTGGTATGGTGGATAAAGATTGTGCTGCTAAAGAAGCAGGCAGGGGGGAGGATGCTGAGGAGGATGGAATGAAGAAAGTGAATGAACCTCAGCTTATGGATGTGGACATTTTAGACGGAGAAAATGAAACTTGTAAAGCAGCTGCAGAGGAACAAGAACAAGAAGAAGAACAAGAGAAGGAGAATGGAGAAGTAAAAGGAGGAGTGGGAGGAGCTAAGGATGAAAAGGGTGTAAAGTTTGGCATCCCGTTCAACGGTGTTGAATGGTTATTAGGTTCTAGGAGTAAGATTTATTTGACTTCAGGACGGGCTTCGAAGAAACGGAAGGTTATGGGTGGGGATGCAGGGTTGGAGAAGGTTTTTGTGACTCATTCAGTGGAAGGGTTTTCTTCCTTGTGTCACTATTGTAGTACTGGTGACACAGGTGATCTGTTGAACCGGCTGATTATTTGCAGCTCTTGTGGTGTTTCTGTTCATCAAAGATGTTATGGAGTGCAGAATGATGTGGATGGGACTTGGTTGTGTTCTTGGTGTAAGCAGAGCAAAGAAGGTCAGAGTGGTGAGAGACCATGCTTGCTTTGTCCCAAGCAGGGTGGTGCGCTGAAGCCTGCTCAAAAGACAGAAAATCAAGGTGCTCTGGCAGAATATGCTCATTTGTTTTGTTGCCAGTGGATTCCTGAGGTTTATGTGGAGAATATTAGGACTATGGAGCCCATAATGAATATTGATGGGATAAAAGATACTCGGAGAAAGTTAGTTTGTTACCTTTGCAAGGTGAAGTGTGGTGCCTGTGTACCTTGCAGCAATGGTATGTATTGTCACTTTCTTAAGTTGAGCTAATTTGAATATGCCAGTTTGCGTGTGACAGCTTGATTAAGTGCTTTCTCATGAATCATGTGAGAGGAAGAGAATTGTTGTAGATAAAGGGGCTGGATTTTCATTATTGATTTTTTTATCGGTTTTATGATGTCTCTTCTAAATTTGTTTTTATTTTCTTTGTGGGAGGCCATTGAGCCTATAGATGTACAAATAATGAATTCTATGTGAACCTTTGATAACCATGAGGATCTTGTTCTTTTTCACTAACAAGAGTAGTGAATGATATTAGGGGTTTACATGGAAAAGCATTATTTATCAGAAGTAAAAATCCAGTCACGGAGTTTAGAGATTGAAAATATACATAGTTCTATGAGCTCGTATTTAGCTTGTCTTTTTCCTTTTCCTTTGTTGTTAATTTCTTTGCTTATTTGATGTTCTCTTCTTCTGTACATGGAATTCTATCTTTGAGGTAAGTTATAAGCTTATAAGTACTCTTAATCTTAGGTTGTTCTGGGAGAGATCGATGAAATACAAATTCCATTTATTTGTTT
Organism: Mitragyna speciosa; assembly: GCA_024721245.1. Taxonomy (NCBI): domain Eukaryota; kingdom Viridiplantae; phylum Streptophyta; class Magnoliopsida; order Gentianales; family Rubiaceae; genus Mitragyna; species Mitragyna speciosa. The sequence goes on along the minus strand of JAMWEH010001584.1, from coordinate 685 downwards.
TATCCCGTTAGTATCTTTTCGCTCAAATTTTCCTGAATACCCTCGTTCCCCTTAACCCCCCCCCCCCCCCCCCCCCCAAAAAAAACTGTTCACAGGTCTGGAGCAGAACCATCTCTCTGTATTATTCCACTGGCACTAGTATGCAAAATCACACCTATCTAGTCCTACATCAGTTACATATCATTTTATTGAGTTGAGTTAATTCAGTATAACTCAGTCGAAGTTTTTCTGAGTTCGTGAAGTATGGTTATTATTATTTTATTGAAGGCCAAATAATGGGATATGATGCCCTTACTTCTTCAATTGGTGTGAATAATAAATTAAAGTGTGGCTGTATCCCATGGATAAACTAATCCAGTTAGTGGACATGATATTTTATCTAGACCTAAGATTATGAAACGCTTTTGCCCCTAAAATATGTATGCCTCTATTGGAAATCATTTTTAGACAACCTTAAAGCTTCTGTCAGCAGCACTCCATGGTCTTTTTTGGAACCTTACACCTATGTTCATCTCAGGAGCCCTGGTCTCCTCCAAGTTTTGGGTGGGAGATTGTGATCTCATGTTCTCGTAGCAGTTAAAAAATGTACATGCGCTTTAAATGCAAAGGGAGGCAAATCCCATGTCTAGTGCTTCTAATTATCTGAAACCAGCAATCATTATAAAGTGCAGGGAAAGTGCATGAC
>JAMWEH010000407.1:0-32546 GCA_024721245.1 Mitragyna speciosa | reverse complement strand
AATAATAGATTCCAACTAGGTTGCTGCTTGTTATTGCAAGCAATCTGAGGTAACAAAACTTGTTTGTTAAGAGAATTAGCTTATAAGTTTGAAAGCTCTTCCCTTGAGCTTTTCTGCCTGCAGCAAATAAATTACAGTGTACTTCCCTTGCCTATTAAAAACCCTTTATTATATTCAAAATTGCTCCCAGCCTCTATAAAGTCCTGCCTCAATTCAGGTCCTGCACATCATTCCTAGCACAATTTTTCTCAGTTCTCCTCCGCCATGAATCATGTTTATGCAAGCTGAATAAAAGGTTGCATGCTGAATTCGAGTCCTTTTTTACAGGAGGTGATTGGTACTTCCAGCTAGCACAATATATATATATATTCTCTCCTTCCTTTTCATACCCAAAAGAATTCCTCAGCATTTTTAGAAAGTGTCTTTCAACAAGTACAAGTGCTGTGAGAACTGAAAGATAATATGTTGGTGAGCTTGATAAAGGCTCCTAACAAGTTAGTCTCCCGCTTAGATAGATATTTTTTCCTGAATACAAGTCTGCCACAAAAGAAGGTTCTTAATCAATGAGAATCAAACATTCATGTAAAAACTTTCAAAGAATTGAATTAGAATAATATGTCCATCACTTTCCAAGTGATATAACATATTGAATCACTAAAATAAGGCAAAAATTTAGAAAGAGAAAACTTAAAACCTACAAGACTGAGGAAATATCTCTTGAATAAAATTAATCATTTTTACTACTAAAGAAAAAGTCCAGACAATCTTTCTAACTCCATCCCACCCGTCCAATCAGCACAAGGAATCATTAGGAGTGCCTTCAGCATTAGCTCTTGTTGTTCTTGCATTAATATCGTCAATATAATTCTGATAGATGTAGGAGGCAAAACCCCAAAGCGCCATAAGCATGGCAATAATCTTTACACCATTCATCTTGTCATGGAAGACTATGAGAGCAGCAATTGGAGTAATTGCCAAGGAAAGAGTACTGATAACATTAGAAAATAAAGATGACACAACAAATACCAAACCCACCACACCAACAGCACAAATTTGCCAAGCCACTGCCGTCCATACCAAAGTCATAACATAAGAAAGTTTTCCTGTGCTGAAAGCATTCATTTCACTGTGCAATGTTCTCCATTCCCCACTAGCAAAAAGACCGATAGTGGAGATGCAAGTGGCAACCAGTGATGTATAAATTTGCATTTCCAGAACCACAGAAAATGTTTCCTTCTTTAGAACTTTCTGGAATGAAAGTTGCATAAGAGAAAGTAATAGAGAGTACAGAACAGAGGCTCCAAGTGTAGCAACAAATCCAATGACATATTTCCCTTTTGTGACTCCTGAAGGTTCAGTGGAGTCACCATTAACAGCAAGGAGAAAAGCAGATAGTGTAAGGACAATCACAGAATTAAGAATCAAAACAGTGAGTTTTTGATGATTGATAAAGAAAGAAAATACGGCATTAAAAGCCAACTGTGTAGCACATATAAGGGAATACGTAGAGGCAGAGAGGTATAGAAGTCCAACTGAGTACAACATGTTATCCCCAGCTGTAATAGCTCCCAGGACAAAGTAGATCAAACAAATAGTAAGAAGAGAAGGCGGGTTGGGCGTATGAGAAGGTGTATGGGAGGAACCAATGAATATATACGGGATGAAAAGAATTGGGAAAGCAGCTGTTTGGAGAAGTGTGGCCATCCATGTACTATTGCCACCCTTGTCATAATAAAATCTTCCCAGAAGGACAGCCACAGCTTGACCAGCGAGAAGAAACACCATACTAAGGGCAACCAAGAGCCACCACTGCCAGGGCTTAAGTTTGACTAATGGCATTGGATCAGTTAAAGGACTATCCTTTCTCAAAATTGGTTCTTCATTATCTGTCAACAACAAAATGCAAATACGTTCAGCATCACAGTTCAGCATATCAATGTGAATGCCATCATTACTATGAAACATTTCACTAAAACATTTAACAGGTATCATGACCAATCTACTGGAGTTTCATATCAGGAAATAATAACTGTACACATTCATAGAAAATTTTGAGTCTGTTCCTCTAATAATTCCAATTTTGCACCACAATCTATATACAAGTGGACATTAAATGGAAAAATGGAAAAGCAGAAGAGTGAAACAGGAGCTTTACAACAAGTTTTGCAGTTTGCAATATTGAGGAAAAAATGAACACTTGTTCATTGACAATTTCTATATAACTTATTTGACATCTTCACATTTATGCCGCTTTTAGTTATGGTTTTAGTGGATATATGAAAATAAGTTTCTTATTTCTAATATTCTTTATCCCATTTAAGCATGTTGAGCATGTGTCACAATGAGGAAGACATTCATGTTGATGAACATATGGTACAACTTTTAAACATTGAAGTCCCCATAACTGACCATAATTTTGCCTCAAATAGCTTTTTTCGATATTCCTGAACATAGCCACTTCAGCAGGAACTAGCTAAGAATTTGTGTAAAAAAACTTGATAAACTTAGTTCACATGTCTGGTTACGAATTAGCAAATAAAAAAGACATATAACCTAAAGGCTATTTTACATCAACATTGTAGTCCTATACTAGGTAATAGTCATGTTAATCAATCTATTTCCCACAATTAATTATTTAGCTTTAAGCATCCAAAACTTTTCTTGGTTAAGGATATTTATATTTCGATAGCAAATATGAAATGCCTCCCAGTCACAATCTTGAGTTAATGTGTAAGTAACTTATAGGATCGTCTTCTTCCTTTGATGGGTAAAAGAACGGTTAGTTTACCCAAGAAATGTTCTTTGAAGGCAGGCAAGTTAACTTTTCATCTATAATTCTGTCCCAGAGATAGATTCTATCAGCTCAAGTATTATTTGCATAAAATGAAAGTTCCCATACTACAGGTTTACGTGTAAATATATAAAATGCAGTAGTTAATCCAATATCGAATAAAGATGCATAAACACCAAATGGCCGTTCTTAAATCAAGAATCATGCTAGCTCATCCGATTTCTTAACTTATCCATATCAGCAAGCAATATTGTCACAAAAACCATCAAATTTCAATATAAAAAATTCTATCTCCAACTGAAAACTGCAACAACTATGACTTAATATGAACTAGTAGGAGTACAGGGTAACACCCTCGATATATTCTTGCAACTCAAACAAGAGGATACATGTAAAATCTATATGAACAAAATCACCACTTTATCATCATTTTGGTATCAAGGGCAGTGAAGATTCACACAGACCCCAAATCTTTCAATCATACAGCTACAAAATCCAACATAGACAAAACCACGATCACCCAACCACATAAAAGCCACATATAAATAACAATCTTTGTATCCCTTAAATAAAACAAGCTAACATGCTCAATCTAATGGTAGCCCAGATGCAGTAAACAAATAATGTTAAAAAAACCATACAGTACCATGTACACACACACACATATATCCTAATATAGAGAGTAATAAGGAGGACCTGGCATGGTGGCAGGGAAAGAAGAGAGTTAGAGAGAGCCCAGGTGGGAGCAGCGGAGAAAAAAGCTGAATGGGGACCAGAAATTGATGATGAAATCTTGAGAAATAGCAGTGGCTGCCCCTGCAATGAGCCCTCTAGGAGAAAAGGAAAAAAGAACAAAAAGGCAGAAAAGGGAGAGAGAGAGAGAGAGAGAGAGAGAGAGAGAGAGAGAGAGACGTAGAGTTTTTTTCTGACTTCTCAGAATTATTATAGGAAACAGTGAATTTGACTGCTGAGATACCTCTAATACAATATGTTGGCTTGTTTCGGTCACTAACGGCCATTGGCTGAGGGAGGAACGCAACGCAGCAAAAAGGGATGGCTGGGTATGGGGGCTTTATCATTTGATTTGACGGTTCATATCAAAATGTAAAGATTTTACATTATTTATTATAATATTTTTATTTAAAATAAATCTAACTTTTTTGAAATATTACTGAAAAGATAATGCTGTAGAACTTTGTGAGATGTGGCGTATGCAAAAATAATACACAATTGATAATATAATGAGATATTACAAAAATGTATTTTTATTTAAGAATAATTTTTGAAAAAAAGAAATTGGCCCGAAGAGTCAATATTATATTAAAAATGTAATTAATCTACTTAACATAAATTTATATTACCATAGAAAATAAAATAACTGATCCAAATTTATACGATTTAACAACCGCTAATCTGAATGTTAAAAAGTCCCACGTATGCATGAAGGAGGGATTTGTGTGGAACAATTTTTTTTTAAACTTTATTATGCAACAAAATATAAAGGAAAATGGGCCTCTACTAACAAATTTTAACCACGTAATTGTTTTCGACAATTCAAACTTGCATTTGTAGCGTAGAAGCATGTAACAAATCTGGATTAAGATTTTTTGGTGATTGTCATTCTTAGCAGAACATGAGAGTGTGGAAGACAATAATTATATGGATTAATATTATATGAAAATTCTTCACATTAGTGAGTTCGGAAGACAATAATTATATGGATTAATAATTTATATATATTGGAAGTGCACATAATTCTTTACACAAATAAGTTCGAATGTTTGACACGTGTGCAACTAACAACTCATAAAATTCAAAATGTGCTTATATAATAAACACTGGATAATTTTACCCTACTTCGTCTAACATAATTTTTTCATTCAAATATTTGTTTTCTTCGTAATGAATTTTGAAGTTCTTAAAAGTTAAAAAAAGTAAAATTTGTAATTGGATATCAATGAATTATACCATATAAACTTTGTTAACAATGAAGATATAGAAAATCTAATAAAATAAAAAATAAAACACATAAATCAAAAGGTCAATTTCTAATAATAATTTGTGCATATAAAACATATTGTTAGAATATTCTGCATTAATCAATCATCTAGAATAATTCCACTGTCACAAAAAGCTTAAATAGAAGAAAAAAGATAATATGTTAATTTTTTCTTGATAGATGAATGGGATCAAATATAAGAACATTTAAATGTACTGATCTTATTAGAAATTGAATCCAGCCACCTCCTCCGCCGCCACCACCGTGCACTACCATCACCACCACCATCTACCATCATGTATCATTAATATTACCAAACAAAAATAAAAATCTAGGGGTAATAATCCAATCCCCAATAAACATATGATAATATTATTCTCTAGGATATCCTATCTAATCTAGTACCAACTATATATTATGATAATGTTATTTACTAGGACTAGGGAAGCCTGGCTGTGCAAGGCACAGCATAACCCCACCTAGAAACATAACCTAGACGAAACAAAAAAAAACAAAAAAGATTTGAGTTTTCAGTATATCAAAATCAACCAAAATTTACAAACAATTAGCTCAATATTATTTTTCATCACCAATTCTGTCTATAACCTACAATAGCATGAAGAAGTTGCAATTGTCCCTCAAATAGCACCTGATTCCGCATTAGCAAGCTTATGTTGAAAAATTATGGTAATAGCTACATCAAGTTAGATGACAAGGTTCTTTAAATTTCATTGTGATGTGTATCAAGGGAAATAGGTAAAATAGACAATCAACCGTTCCACAAATTTAAAATCGTTAAGTCAAATGTCAACATAAAAATATAAAATCGTTAAAAAATATCTTCATTATTTCATATGGGTAATATACAAATTGGATGCAAAAACAACAAAAACCTTCAAAAAAAATATTGAATTCTCAAGTTTCATAATTACCGCAGCAGGAAGCCGTACAACAACTTACTATTTAGGCTTATTGAGTGGGATAAGAAGACAATATTGTATTAATTACAAAACAGAAAGGTCGTGAATTTGGAAAGGAAACATCAGCAAGCTAAATATTTAGTTTGTAAACTAATTGTCAAGGCAACTTAAGATGTTTGAAGAAAGAAGTGAGGAAGAATAGAAAATCTAAGAACCGGTTAACTATGCACATTATCTTTCATTTAAATTGAACTTTAATTTGACTAACTATTATTTAAATTGGACCTTAAGTTTGCCTCTACATGTTCTATATATCCATCCATACACTACTTTTGACCCTCATAAAATCTTTAAACTCTCATTAAAAGCCCATTGTAATAATATCTTATTACCCAAAAAATAAGGAGTTAAATAAAAGAAGCCAAGTGGCTTACCACCTTCTCTAATACATACACTAAGAAAAGGCCATGTGGCAAAAGGACATGCAATAAAAGATGCCATATGGCAAAAGAGGAAATAGCTAGAGTAACTTCCTCCCTCTCTTTATAATATGGCTAACTAGAGCGGCTTGGTTGAACCCTCTAAAAAATTTAATTAGCTTTAAAGTTACAAAAAATTGAGATCTTATCATATTAAAATGACAAAACCATTCGATTCAAAAGCAATTGGCTTAATAGTATTTTTCATTAGTCATTCTAACTCTATCAACAATATACAATAGTAAGAAATTATAACTGTTTTTCAAGCACCAATAATTACTTTAAATTATTTGCGATGTCAAAATGAAAATTTAGATGTAATCATTGTCGTGCAAATAATCAGGCATATACATTGTTGGCAAAATATGAAAATGAACATTTGGTTACATAATCAATATAAAGACCAAACTTTTAAATTCATTAACAACTACAACAATTTATAAATTATCATTGCTTTAAAAACCTATTTTAGCCTCCAACAAGAATAAATAGAGAAAATAAGAAGGCAAGAATTTTTTTTTTTTATGAGTTGGGTGGAATGTAGAGGAAGGAAAAGAGATCAGGAGAAGGGGAATGAAAATTTATCAAATGAAAGAACGGGAAAGATAAATCCATGGACGGAGAAAGAGAGGGAGAGGAGAATAATTAGAGTTTTTTAAAGACAATTGACAAATTTACAATTTTGACCTAAAATGTCAATCACACATAAATGAGCTCAAATACTCTTCATTTAGCTTGCCACTTGTTAAAAAATTAGGGTTTTACATTAATTCCCTCTTTCTTTTTATTATATAGTTAGATATAGACCTGCTTTTATAAAGGTATTTTTGCCTATAAATAATATTAATCCAAATTATATACCATCAAACAACAATAAAAAATAATAGTACGTCTCAATCTTCGGGCAATAAGCGTGAAAGAACAATAAAAGTGGCCCATATAATCTAATTTTAAAAAATATAATTTATATTGGATAAATATCCACCATGAATTGCCTTTACATATGAGACTGTGGAGTCCCAAATCCAACATATAATTACTACCCAGTGGTATGAAAGATGCCCGCTCTCCACCTCAAAAACTTAGATAGTAATGCTCTAAATCCTAGTGACCTATTTATCAAAAAATCAAAACATTGATGATGCTAGGAGCATTACTTTACAAATAACTGATGAATTCCATAAATGGAAAACAGTGCAAATCTAGAACAGAAAGCAACATGTTCTGAAGACTTGCATTTGGTTGTTGGTGAAAGAAACGTCAGTTAAAAGTCAAGTGAATCTTTCAACAATGATTTGGCTGAAAGTGTCCTGTGATTGGAAGAATAATGAGATTTATAATGTGCTGGAAAGAAACGAAGTGAGAGTTGAACGATTAGAAATCTATGACTCCACCTAGAGGTCGAGATTCGAATCCTATTAATACCATTTCCTTTCCCCCACTGGATCCAGTATAGTATAAGTTTATTAAAAAAATGTGTTAATAGAATAGTACACCATTCATCAATAATTTTTTGATCCTTTTAGTAACATTTAAATTAAAAATTTGAAAGTATCATACATTTAGCAGCAACACTTCCATTCACCTTTCTAATCATGTGATATAACCAAAATACCCCTACAAACTCATTCTTCAATAAAATTATTATGAAGCGTTTTTAAAGTACTTTTTTATCCTACATATATTGCATAAAAAAATTCCACAATATTCCAAAAAATTTGTAATAATGTTCCAAAAACCATAATCCAAACGAAGCCCTATCATTCATCATAATTAAAATCACTTTAGTCTTTCTCAAATTGTAAGTAGAAAGAAATAGATAAGTATTTTTGTCTTCTCATTTAATTGGAAAAACAATTTCAAGCTACCACTAAATCTTTATCCATATTAGGCAATGGCCTCCAATCTTGTTCATTGATGACTTGAATATCAATGATTTCTCGAACAACCACAAGGCCAACCTGCAATAAAGCTCCCCCCGTGAAATCCCAATGCCTGAAGAAGTGACATAGCACCAAAGATTTATAGCCAATCTCACTTACAGAGTCAACCGTAAGCAATCAATGATACCTGCATCAATGATTTCTCGAACAATCACAAGGCCAACCTGCAATAAAGCTCCCCTCATGAAATCTCAATGCCTGAAGAAGTGACATAGCACCAAAGATTTATAGCCATTCTCACTTACAGAGTCAACCGTAAGCAATCAATGATACCTGCTACGAACCTGCCATCCCCCTCGAAAAAGGGATCCAAATGTCAATCAACTACCAGTGTAATCTTTCTATTAACAACACATCCAATAAAAAATGCATTCCCAATCCAAAGTTCAATTGAGCTCCATTCAAACAATATAAATCCAAATATATTCGCGACCAAAATTTGGCAGTAAGGGCCAAAATCTAAGCATAAAACTACAGATCAACATAATCATACAGATACTATAACTAGTAAACTAAAAGGACATTCCTGATATTAGAGTTCACATTCCCTGATGATCAACCACAGCAAAGATCAAATGCTATGAAAGACGAGAGAAATTTACAAATAATTCATGGTTTTCAAAAAATAATAGAGGAAAAGAAGCAGTGTTGCCTTAAATAAACATCATCAACAGGCACATCCTCCCGATTGTTGTTGGGACTGAGATGCATTTGCGTTGCTAGACTTGAGATTGACATCAACCATGTCTTCTTGCTTTGCTGAAGAAAGTGTCTCCATTCCTGGCAAGGCTGCAGCAATTTTCCTAAATAGTGCCTGCAATCAATTAAAAAATATATTCAATATTGGCATAAATGTTAGGTAATCACAACATTAGGTCATCTTTCATCACTGAGAGAAAAAACATAAGAGACCATAAAGACCAAAAAACTGAAGTACATCAACTCAGTTGATATGCACCAAAGAAGCATTTCTTAATCCAACCTTGATACTTAACGAAGTAGCTCAGTGATCACTTACTTTTATATTGAAACCAGCCTTGGCACTAGTTTCAATGAACATAACATTAAGGTCACGAGCTTTGGCTTCTCCTTCCTCTATTGAGACTTGCCTAAACATTACACCCAGAGTTAGAATGTACAAGAGAGGATAATAATTAAACAGAGGTGTGCAAGTTTATTAAACACCTTACGTCTAATAGTGTTCAAAATGTTAACAATTTCTCATTAGCTTTATTCAATTTCAATGTTTTTGGTTACTGTTACTGTTACGTAATTCTAACAGACTGCAAAACCATTTACTTTCAAGCATGTCCATCACAAACAGTTAGAGAAATCCACATAAAAGTAAATAATAGACGCCCACCCAAGACAAGATTCTCCAACCCAAGCAACCATACTTCCATTCAAATTCATCATTCTTTAATTTGTGGCAAGTATAAAAAATTATTATCACTATGTAACTTAAATTCCTGTAGTCTCAGACCCATCAGCCAGAGCAAATTTCGACAGCAACTGCTCCTAGCTTAAACAGTTAATCCAACACATGAATTCCAGTTAACACGGGCAAAGGTATCTTAATTCCTGCATTTGCTCAAGTAAGAAAGCATCAAGTCAATCAGTACTGAGCATTGGTCTCAAGTCAAGCTAAGCCATCAATCAATCCTGGGACATATCCAAGTGTTTGCCATCAATCACATAAAACATCACAAATTTCAATTTTCAGTTTTACATGCCTGATGGAACTATAAAACCATAGACCCATTAACAATCAAATAATATCAACTCTTCACTTCTCTAAGAATAAGTAATGCAATAAAGTGTATCAAAACCACACCAAATGTAGCTACCGCATCTTAAATTCAAGAAAATAATGATTAAACATACAGTTTCCGATTATGTGATCATTACTTACTAATATCATGTTTAAATTAGAATATCAAAAGCTCATTCAAATGACAGAACAGATATATCCTTCTGTCTTATGCTTCACAAAAATTTGAAAAAAAAAATCCAGATTCACACCATTAATTTGTCCAAATTTTTTCTAAGCAGAAAAAACTGGAAATTATCATTACCTCTTATCTACAAGGTCGGTTTTATTTCCAACAAGCACAATGATAACATCACTGCCTCTCTCAGTTCGAACCTCCTCAATCCACTTTGAAGTGTTCAGGAAGGACTGTCTGCCTAAACCACAAAAGACCAGAATAAGGTGAAGTTAAACATGAGTACATATAGATGCTAAAAACTATATGAACTAGAAAGATTTGATAAAAATCAAAGCCAGATAAATAGCCAAAGTGCTTGGCAAATTATTATCGATAATAAAACAAAAATATCATGCTACTACATGTGGATTTTCAAAACTTTATGGTTCTACACCATTAAGCATGCATAAACTCAACAAGCTTAAAAAAAATCAACTATATCAACATTCTAGCAAAAAGAAAATTAACAGAAATGAAATCATACTTGCAACATCATACACAATGACAGCAACTGAGGAGTCCCTGATATAGCTTGGAATAAGACTCCTAAATCTTTCTTGTCCAGCAGTATCCCTACATCATGATCACACTTCCCTTAGTTACAACAAATATGTTGAGAAAATGTCATAAAACATTCTGTAAGTTGCACCAAGTTTTGCAAGGCAACAACTCATATTTTAGACATGCCCTAACTAATATTAACCATACCCATCCCTTAAGCAAATCAATTTAAATTGCATTAACTACCCCAGGGAAAACATTAAAATCACAACTGTACTTGATTTGTTTTCAAAAAACCAAGACTCTTCACCTCTTCCTACTAAACATGGAACTTTTTGGATCATTCTTCAGCAAATCTAACACTGCAGATCAATATCACTTGGCAGATCAATACATGATTATCATGACACTTACAAGTTCAACAAGGTACTTTTAATGAAAGACAAAAAGGTTAACACCCAAAAAAGTTACTTTAAAAGCTTAACCATTTTTCTTAATATGCTGTTGTTTTCCCCAGACAGCAAAGAACTGGAAATTCATGTGTAGATGCAGAGCAAGAATGTCATCAACAGCACTGCAATGACTTTATCTAATCAGACACATGCATAGCTCCCCTCCCCCACCCCAAAAATAAAAATAAAAATAAATAAATAAAATAATAATCATAATCTTGGACAAAAAACTACATACCAGAGCTGCAATCGTACAGTTCGATCTTCAAGGTACATTGTCTTCGATAGAAAATCAATGCCAATTGTGGCCTGAACAGCAATTAAAAATACCAATCAGAATAGACATAAAATCATAAGATCAAAATGACAATTTCTGTCGGCAATCGTTATTGGTACAACCCAAATCATTATTGGCAATCCACTGCTACTTTTTTTACAACAATAGGCACAAATATCCCTGCTCATAATCTCACCCTACCCCCGTCTTTACGTTTTACCCAATATCAGTACAGCATCTCATTTGTGGGCAACAAGGCAAGATTTATGTGCAGGGGCAGTTTTATCCATTGGCGTAAAAATAATAATGGGCGTGCCAAAAACAATTTAAGGAGAACCAATAAGAGTTGCCTTTCTGTCATATTCTTCTTTGGGCAAACTGTGCAAGAATATACCACAAAACCAAGCAAGAATGTAATTAAAATAGAGAAAAGAAAATATCTTAAAAATTACTAGTAAGGAACAAAGGAAAAAAAAAATGAAGTTTTTGTCCAAAGGCTCCATGATACCAAAGATTTGCAAAAAAGAAATAGCATGTCAAGGTCAGGAGAGAACCAAACCCCAAAATGAAGATGCAGGTGAACAACATATAGAAAATTACTGAAAAAACCCTTCAGCAATTCAACTATGACCTAACCAGGTTAAATGGTAATTGTGAAGATCACCCTCAACTCTTGATTTAGGATAAGTACAGTTGGTCTCACATGGTTTCTTCCGAATGCCAATTTGCCACACTTCTTAGTGCTGAGTCAAAGAGACCTACTATGGCACTAATCCTTCCTTCTTTTTCAATGTGTCCTCTTTTGTTTTAGCATTTCCCTTTGCTTTTAACTACTCAACAAATCAATATATTAAAGTAAATTCGATTCAGCAACAAACTTTTTCATACAATTTTAGTTACAAAACAAATGGCCGGCGGTCAAAATCAATAGTCACGGCAATGATGAACATACAAGAACAACCGCAAAATCTTCCATTTGTATCCAGTTATGCCCAAAAACAAACACGACTGTAAACTTATTTAAGAAATCCGATCAAAATAGTGGTATTACTTCCGGATCATTTCCTTCCAAAGTCATGATTTTCTTAATTCTACTTTAAATTCTCAATTAGCACTCATGCAGCTCATTTAGCACCCAGATCCCACTAATACTAACCAATAAGTCAAGCCAATCAGATCACACTAGATAAATAGTACTACACAACACATCACAAAATGAAAATAAAATCACAAAATTGCAAAAAAAAAATCCGAATGCACGGCTCAAATCCGATCCGAACGTATACTACAATAATAAAAATAATCTGAACAGTAAATCAGATAAATAGAAAATAAATAAATTATTGAATACCTGATAAGTATTATCGAATTTGTCGTACATGAATCGAGTGATGATACTGGTTTTGCCGACTGATTGATCACCTAGGAACACTAGTTTGTACTTAGCCAAAGCCTGAAACCGGAGCCATTAATCTGATCTACGGAATTGAATCGATCGAATCGGAGAAATGAAGGAGCGGATCAGAAGAGGATTTCCGACGACTTCAGTTGGAGATCTCGCCGGAAACTGATAGTCGGATATTTATTTAGGGCTTTTGATTTTGGCAATGGGAAAATGGAAAGGATACTATTATATTTATATACGAAGAAAATAAATCTGAACATTTTTAGAAGTTTTTAAGCAAAACGGAAACGAGGTGAGGTGTTCCAAATGACGACGTGACGGCCATTTACTCGCATGGATTTTTCTTTTTTCTTTTCTCATTTTATTTTGCATTTTATAAAATTATGCCTTTTTTAGGCAAAATTTATATATATATATTATAATTATATACTACATTTTTTAATTTGTGGGGTTAACTACATTTTTTGTATCTCGGTTTTCATGACCTTAGTTACAATACAACTATGTAAGAAAGATGCTACATATTTAACTTCATCCAATAATTGGGAGAGGAAAGGGAGTGCTTTTCTTTTTACTTACTCACACGCTAAAATGGTTCAGGATAGAAAGGTATTTTCACTTAGAATACTTTTCCTCTCAGAAATAGACTGAAAATTATAGACTGGAAAAAATTTTCAGTCCATTGTAGTAACCCAAGTCAGAATGGAATGCCTATTCCTTTTCCAACGTTTGGTATAATCATATTTATGTGTCAGAATAGAATAAAATATATATTAATTTGACTTAATTGCCTTTAATTATTTGCACTACAATATATCATATTTTTATTTTGTTTGATTCTATGCCTACAAAAGACTTTAATATTTTTAATTTTAAAAATTTTAATATTCTTTCTAAAATTAAATCAATTATACTCTTTAATTAATTTTAAAATTTTTATAATTTATAGCATTATGATTAAAATTGTGAAAAAAATTAATAATGAAACTACATTCACAATTTAATTTAATTAATAAAAATTTTAGTTTTTACACATTTGCATAAAATTTAAAAATAATATTTTAAACATTTTTATAGCAAAAAGAAATTTCTAAGCATATATTAAACTGATTGTGATTTAAAAATCATAAAAAATTATTAATTGAAGTTATTAAAAACTTAATATTTTTTTAATTTTTAAAAATAAAAATTAGTGAATGTTTTCTAGGTTAAAACTTAGTAGAAAAAATGTGTGGGGATAAAATTAATTCCTATTTTTAAAGCCTTTCCAAAATGAAGTTAGAAAGACATTTCCCTAGATTTTGTTGAGGAATAGGATTCCAGAAAAAAGCTGCAATGACATCCCATGTGGGAAAGGCTCTTCTAACTTAAAATGTCCATACCAAATATGAGAATAAAATAGACAAGTTGGAAAGATCTTTCCATTCCACCCCATTTTCGCGTACCAAATGTGGGGTTAGACCTAAATTTAATTGTGGAGGGTTAGATTTTACAGATAAATTTAGAAATTAGAAACGCACAAATCTTATAATTATGTCTCGAAGCTTTTTATCTTTTCTTGCATCTTTTTCTACTTCTAAGCTTATCGATTTTGTTAATTGTTTAGCAGGAGACAAAGACACCATTATAACCTACTCATGTTAGTGCAAGTACACTATTGCTCATAAATTTTTGAAGGACGGAATTCGATAATATGGTAATATGACAAAAAAAAAATTAGCTAATAGTGATCTCAGCGATTAAAAAGTTACAATATATAAAATTTTTAATAAGATTTAGTAAAGAAAAATTTTTATTTTTCTATTTGCCACTATTTTTTAAACTTACTAAGGTAATTTTTCTCAAGTAATTTTATGGGTAAGTTAAAAGAGAAATTAATAAAAACACTCAAAAATTACACCATTTCGTTAGGGCGTCAAGTAAAACTTCTACGGTGCAAAATGAGAACTTTTCCCTATCTGAGGGAGGTAAAGTGCAATTACTTTTCCAGTCGCAACAAAGAGTCTCCAGAGGGGGAGAGAGAGAGAGAGAGAGAGAGAGAGAGAGAGAGAGAGGCAATGGCATCGGCGGCACTGAGGTCAAGCATACTTCGTCACATCAGAATTCCAGTTTCGCAAACCCTAATCCTAAATGGACCTACCAAGCTCGGCGCCGTCCGATTAATGTCGTCGCACGGCGATGATCACCTCGACAAAGAAGAAGTCATCGGTAGAGTCCTCGACGTCGTCAAGAGCTTCCCCAAAGTTGACCCTTCCAAGGTCATTTTCTTATTTCCATTTGTCCTCTTCAACAATGCTTAATTTCCCCCTGTATTTATCATTCGAAAAAAACAAATAAAGGTGAAATGATGAATATTCTTGTCAATTAATATGTTTTTGTTTTAAGTTTTTATTTCTGTTATTGGATTGCTTTAGTTATAATCCGTTTTTGGGTGTTATAAATTTGCATTTGGTAATTTTTTTTTTCATTTTGCAAAAAAGTTCTTTTGATTTTTTATTGGTTACATGAGAACCGGAATAGGAATAGAGAAATGTGGGAATGAGGTTGTCTTCCTATTTATTTGTTGTGCTGGAAATGGTTTGCTTTGTTAATTGCAAATGGCAATGTCTTGAAAATTCTGTAAGGAATGTCACTTTTAGCAACTTGAGGCATTTGATTTTTTAGATGAAACTCTTGATGTACATTCTTCTATGTGTTGTAATTGAGGGCTTCGAAATGGGATTCTTCTTAGTCAAATTTTGAGCTGCTTTATGAAGTAGTGAAATTGCAGTCTGAATTTAATCATATGATAATTCTTTCCTTCAATAGAATTAGGATCTAGTAAATCCACATTTGATTTCTACTAAATGGTATGCCGTCAGAATCTTTACTAGGATAACCTTTTGGCTTACATTCTTGAGAGGGCGAGGCCTTTGGGAGGGCTTGAGAGTTGAGTTATTGAGTTTTTTTTTTTTTTTGATAATTCTTCCTTAGCTTCTTCGTCATTGAATTATGGATATCTTTACCTGTCCTGTAATTGCTCATTTTGGGCTGGGAAGGTTGGGGGGGTTTGGGGGAGGAAACTTGGGGCCGTTCGGTAGTCAAATTGAGAGCAGAGGGAGTAACGTTATGCAAGTTTATTCATGCCTCTTCATTCTTTGGTTGATTTTCCAAGTCAAGATTGTCTAACACTAGCTTAGCACTCCTTCTTGTTCTGAAGGCTATCCTAACTGTCTAGCCTTGATGCTGCAAGTTGTTGTCCTAACTGTCTAATCCTTGATGCTGCACATTGTTTTATACTGCAACTCATGAAAACATTCTTCTATCAGAACTATCGTGAAGTGGTCAGTTGTATTCTGTGTCAAAAGTCAGTTAAAAGGAATCCATTCAAAAGAAGTATTGGGAGTATGAGAGAACAAACCACTGAATCTCAGAAATGATCAAATTACTGCTTTCTTTGTCTCTCAAGAATAATTGGTGTTATTTTTCCCCTCATACCTGTTAGTGTATGCGGACTATATGGCAATTTTTGTGCTTCAGATGATGACATGATGATACAAGTGATACCATCTGCCTGCTGAACAGCAGCGTAATAGATGAGCATGTAAGATTTGGATATATTGAGAGGATTTTCTTTGTTTTAACACCCATATATGGCTTGCTGCTACTTACCTCACTTTAGATTATCCCATTTTGGTCTGTTCTTCCTTTTTTATTTATGATTACAGGAAATTGTTTAGATCATTATAATTACATAATTGTTTTGGTAACCAATATAGATTCTGGGCTCCTATGAACAGAAGTTGTTTTCATGGAAGGGGCTTTTGTTTGAAACCAGTTTTATGAAACTTGGCATTATACCAACTAGATGATTTTAGTCAGTATAACTTTATGAACTGTAGTGCATAATTCAATGCACTGAATTCTTCTCCTTCACTGAAGAATGTTGAGTAATAACTTGGGTGTTTGGAGTATAAATCAAAAGAAGGTCTCTGCTTCACTATTTGTTGTTTTATGTGCTGGCAGTTCTTCTTTTCAATGTCTTACAATGAGCTTTAATGTTTGCTGAGGAAAGTGATTACGTATTGGCAACAATTAGTCAATTGTAGTCTCCTACGTAAAAAGAATACCAAAAACCATATTTTGCTGGATTTGGAAAATCAATTGATGTTAAGGCATATCTCATGCAGTTCTAAATTTATGGGACTGTTAATGCTAGTTTTATGGACATCGCTTGAATACATTGACGTTGGAACTGTTATGGAGCCTTTTGTCTCCTATATCCATCAATTGCTTCCTGATGCAGTATTTTATTTTATTTGGTGAGACGCTAAAGTATTATTTAAGGGAAAAACGAAATAGTTGCTGACGTCAACTTCTTGTGCTACATCTCTGCAGGTGAATTCTGATGTTCATTTTCAGAAAGATTTGGGCTTAGATAGTTTAGACAACGTGGAGATTGTAATGGCCCTGGAGGAAGAGTTTAAGCTGGAGATTCCGGACAAGGAAGCTGATAAGATTGATTCCTGTGCTCTTGCAATTGAATATATTTATAACCACCCAATGGCTGGTTAAGTTGTGCTACTTTTTTATGTTTTCATGATTTTCTTTTTAAAACGGCATCACACACTACCTTTTCTTGATTTTGACTTGTCGGAATGTTGTAGAATTCACTCACGGCAAAGGGCTGGGAAATAAATTATTTCTTTACAGTTTGGGACTTTGAAATGATTTTTAATGCTCATTTTGATTTACTGTGTGAGTTTGAATGAGATCCAGCCCTGCATCGATTACTGTTTTGTCTCGTGGTTTTTTGATGTTCACTTCTTGTCTTAACCCTTGCATTAACTTGGTTATACTATCAGTTAACACAGACTTGCCAGGATAGCCAGCGTGATGTGTTGCTGGCGAGGGCTTCT
The DNA here is from genome assembly GCA_024721245.1 of Mitragyna speciosa. NCBI lineage: Eukaryota > Viridiplantae > Streptophyta > Magnoliopsida > Gentianales > Rubiaceae > Mitragyna > Mitragyna speciosa. Next base: position 14,893 of record JAMWEH010000407.1, on the reverse strand, counting down.
TTCTAGCTACCATTCTGTGAAACCGATTGAGTGCACATACTTGAGCAAGTGCTGAAAAAGGAACAAAACTTTCCTTTTCTTTATTTTTCTTATTCTTATTCTTTTATCATTAAAGATATTTGGTTTTAGCAAGTTCGAAATTTGAATTTGGTAAGTTTGAGAGGAATGGTCAAATAGTTCTCAAGCATTTAGAATAATTTTGGATATTGTCGTAATATTGCCAATTTCAAAGGTGCCATCAATCTCTTATTGCATTATGAGACAATTACCCCATACTGCCTACATCACAAAGGATTGACAAATTGTGTCTCCATTCCCTGTCTTTTGCTTGAACGTCTCTACCAGCTGCCATGTTCAGTACCTAAAATTAAGACAACTCGGGTGGTGATTTATTTGGCAGTCTTAACAATATCCCTTATCAATCAAATTTATGTGTTAGCTTTGAGAGTTTTGAAGAACTAAAAGAGACTTGCTAATAAAAACTCCATGATAAATATCATGACGTGCTCTATGCTTTTTGTAGCTGGGAAAAGAAAATTTTGCCTTTTATTATCCATGTAACTAAGTGTTTGGAGGGTTTAGAATTTTTGAGTTTAATGCAACTATAATTCACAGGAGAAAGTATACATTTCGAGTCAACATATCCACTTTATTTTTGTATAATTGCTGCCTATAAAGCATATTGTTTAATTCTTTTTATAATTTTAATCATTTTTTTTACATAATTAAAAGAAGATAAAGAACAACAACGAACAATTTCAACTGAGCAATTTTGAAAATTTTAGTCTTAGTTCATATATATAAATTTTAAGATTAAAAAGTAACCAATATGCATGTGTGAATTTTAATTATTTATTAAGTAATTAGACAGTAAACTTCACACATCTCAAGTCTATAAAAATTAAAGTTATCTTGATAAAATTATGCAACATAATTAACTATATCTAAATGACTGTAAAAAAGATTAAAGACAAGTATTACAGAAATATTATTCCTTCTAAAAGTAATATAAAATTTTTGATGAAACAAACACACAAATAAAAAAAGAAATTATCATTTTGTGCTATAAATGCTTTAGAGCTACAAAAAGTGTTAATTAACCTTTATGATTGATATTGGCACAAGTGTCCAATGCGCCAAAACCTTCTGAGTTTAGCTCCTCCTTTCATCTAAATGGTCATCCTCCTTCTTCTTCTTCTTCTTCTTCTTCTTTTTAATCTGCGAAAGGTACATCCAACTAACAAGTAATTGACTTTCAGAACTTATAAAAAAAATGTGCTTCGGGTGATTAACTCCTGCTAGCAATTTACATCCACTTAGAAAGCTCTTAATTTTTACATAACTTCTTGGTGAAGAAAGAATTAAGAATCTTGACTTGGATGGCCCGGCAAATCCTCGTATCAGCAATGTGACTACTAGTAATTATTAGAACCTGACAAGAATAACGAGGGATAACTAAGATGAGAGAATCGAACAATTTTTTTTTTTTATGTTGAAATTTTAATGACTTGAGGATAATATATATTAATAGTCTGTATTCAGTTTTTTAATCAACATTAAAATTGCCATTTGAAGGTACAATAGAAAGGTGGTATGGTGTCATCTCTTATCCATGCATGATCTAAACTTTTTGATTAATTAGAAGTTGTTGGTTTTGGAGAATGTACAAAAAGCAATTGGGATGAATTAAATAGTACTTTAATCAATGCATTGTACGTTTATTTATTTCAGTGATTTACTGTACAGAAGAATAAAGCTCAATACACATCCAGCAAACGCAGCACTTTAGGCAGCTTTTCTTGCTACCAGTCAAGGTGGCACTTTAACGTGTCGGGAACCATGTGGTAATAATATATTCTGCAACAGATTTTACTGTACGAAAGAGAATAAAGTGCAAAAAATTTAATGTGAATTTTTCTTTATTACCACCTGGGATGTTCTTTTGTTGTGGTGGCTATAGCTACTTAGTCAGGTGACGTCTTTGTAGCGTCAGGTAATATCTGTGTAGTGACACAAAAAATGAGCGTGAGATTAAGGAAGGAAAAATGAGTTTATCCATGATCATCTTGGTTTGTAGTTTTGGTTTGAAGTTCCATCTTTAACACATTCGAATTGAAATAGAAACAATATTTGATTCTTGCTTATATTTTCTCAACAAAAAGATCTTTGTGAATAGAACTCTTGATTCTGCAAGTTTCAAATTGCATTTGTGCCAAAATAAGGTCTGCAGAATTGGTCTATGCCTTAAGAATTAACCAATCATGGTTGTATCTATTTGGAACCAATGGCTTTTTACCGGACGAGAAAATAAACTTGATGATCAAAGGTTTTAAACCTCAGAAGCAATATATTTGTAAACAGAACTTAATTTATTACAGCACTGATACAGAGGGACTACAAGGATGTTCTTGGTTTTAAACTGAAAAGAACTGTAACGTCTACTTCCATCAAAACCAACTGCTTGTTAGAAGTTAAAGACAAAATTAATCTGTATCATTTCCAAAATACAGAATTTTGTTTAAAAGTGGTTGATGAGCATATCTCATACTTTACTGGAGAATATTTTGAATTTTGTCCTATGCATTTAGTGCCATCAAAAATTGGGATCTTAATAACGTTTAGTAAGTGTACTAAATTATTGTCGATGTAATCAAGAAATTAATGGTTCTCCCAACTTTCTGATGCCCATAATATCACCATATGGAATAAAGAGAGATTATTTTGATGACAATACAATGCTGATTCTACCCAATGATCCCTAGACCTTAGATATAGGTGCAACCAACTCTATTTGATGCTTTTCAGCTAAGTTTACCTGTGAGTTGCTGCAACCGAGATTTTCAAAATCCAAAATTTTGGTGTAGAAATGAAGTCTTAGATGAAAGATTAAGTAGAAGTCACTCCTTTATTGGACTTTGTTTTATTAACTTAGTATAATGCTTTTTATATAAATGCCTTAGTCATTTTTCTGAATTATCGTACGAGCATGAAACAAGCATCTAGTATGTGTTAATGGATATGCATCATGTTTCAAACTGAAATTAAAAAACAGAATTACAAAGAAGAAAACGAAGATATCAAGAATGAGGAAAAAGAGATCATGATAATCACTACATCATATTCTAGTCCAGAAAGATTATTCTGACAGTGTCTGAAGAACATGCATGAGACTTAGTGCTATTGCAGACAACTGGAAGGTGTTGTTATTTCTATTTGTTAAAGGTGAAACTACACCTTGCTTCTCACTGAATCCATCTTCACAGGTTGTTGCTGCATCCATAATTGAACTTATCACAATATTTGCATCATCGAATTGCTTCGAATTATAACTTTTCATGGCCTTTTTCACAGAATCTATTGCATCTGTGTAAAGCTCGAAACAGTCAATCAAGCATTGCTTGACATAAGGATCCCATTTTTGGTCCATAAGCAATTGTTTGATTTTGCACCTTGTATCAGTAACGTTGTATCGAATCAGCCTGATCGAAATCATCCCGAGTCCACGAAGAGTAGCACAATGACTAGCTGGTGCAGCTTGAAGAGAAGATGTGCAAAAATTAAAATTGATGTTTGGATCCATTTTGGCAGATGATTTGCAAGTTTCATTGATTAGAGTCCCTTGGCTGGTGACTCCATGGATGAAACACAAGAGGAAAGTAATCAATAAAGCAGAAAAGAAGGATGGCCTCATTTTTCTTGTTTAGTATGGCGTGTTATTCTTGTTTTCGACTGGTCATAAGATGATTTATAGCTGTCAAGGAGTTTGGTATGTACATTTGGAACAAACTGTTGATAAAATAGACTGAAGGGATGGTTCGGAAATAACTGTCTTGACTTGGGTCCTAAGCCCCAACCATGCTCTTATCATTATCCATTTGTGTATTGTTACATTCTAGGATTGTTGGTGTGTCATTTTATATTTGGTTGTCTGTCACACTTCTTGTTTCACATAGATTTTTGTCTTTTTGGTTAAGGAATGTAGAAAGTATGTCTACATTGTTTGCATTATCATACAGTATAATTAAGTGTATAATCAAATGAAAGCTGGAACATTTTGTGATTGGACCTTTCTAGACCTGGATTCGTACACGACAGAAACTGATAAGAAATTACATACCCAGTTTCTTGGCAACAATAGCGTAGAGGTTGGTACTAGGGAAAACCTACGGATCAAAAGTTGATGTGCCAATTCGATGCATTTATTTTATGAGTGTCTAGCTTGGATCCACAAGTTAGTTTGGAAAAGGGATTTTCTTAAGCACATATTGAATTGTACCCCCTTAATTTTCTTACTTACTACTATTGTTTAAAATGCTACTACCCGTTCACCTTCCTATTTTTGGATACTAGTGTTCTAAGAGTGATAATGGACGAAGAAAAATTGAAAGTCTACAGTTTAACACTTGCTAAATTCTGAACTTAAGAAAGACTCGTTGAGGAGAACTATTATGCATCTAGCATCTAAAAAAGGTAGAAACACATGGGCAGGCAGAGCCCATTCTTTTACAAAAGCCAGGAAGAGTTTTCTTTATCAACATGATGAGACAAGGCAAATGTAAAGAGTTTGTTGCATATAAGATAGTTGATTAGCCTTTGTATGGAAAGTTACTGGAATTTATCCAGGGAAACATAATTTGATAATGCTAGTAACTTACTTAGAGTGTACAAGGACAAAACTTATGAAGCTGCACATAAATTTCTCAATTCCACCAGTGGTGGAGAAGCGTGCATGAGTAATAAACCTGTTCTGTTAACCCCCTAATGTATCAAAAGAAAAGTTTGTTTTTTAAGATTTGACTTGTGCATAAAACAGTTATTTAAAATTATGAATTAGAATAAGTTAACTTGTATACTGATTCTTGCCTACTCAAAATAATAATAATAATAATAATAGGCTAAAACTTCAAGAAAAATATTAGTAGAACTTTTTAGTTAGACTGCCAATTTTGTGAGTAGTCATCAAAATCTTAGCTCAGAATTAAGATAATTTCTTGCTTATACGCTATCTACATGCCACCACTATGTCATGTTCAGATTGAAAATGCAATGACAGGAATTATGGAAGAATTTCATGACAACTTGTTCTCTCTCACATGTCAAGCATGCATTTGTTTTCCTAATTCTTACTTTCCTCCAAAGCAAGGAAATGAAATTGAGAAGAGCATTAGCAAAAGAGCTGTAAATTTGTAGGACTCCTGAAAGCATTAATTTGTTGTATTACTCCATTAGGCATGATGAACTAACAACCAAGAAAAAGAGAAATTGGACAACTCAAACAAATGGGATTAGACAATTCAGTCCTAAGCCTAAGCTAGACAATTTTGGATCCTCTCTCAACATTATTTCATAAGACGATGCTTGAAAATTTAAGATGGCTCTAATGTTGCTTTCCAATATTTATTTAACAGTGTTTTTTTTTTTTTTGCTAATTATAAGGTATTATTTGAGGAAGATTGCATTGCATTGATAATGAATTTTGGGCTTATTAATACATTGACTATTTTATTGCTGCTTAGAGCCTAGAATTTTTATCTCAATAACTAGTGCATTCGTCATTGGAATTAAAGGATTATAGCTTTCTTCCCTACGTGTTTGTTGGTTTTATATACTTACTTATTATCCTTCTCGTGCACTTTATTTTAAATATTACAAATATGAAACTTTATTACATGACCATTTTAATCGTAACAGGGAGTCACAAGTTACCCCCTAATTTAAGGGGTTAAAAATGGAGTGACAAAATTGAGCCACCAAAGCTAAATTTAGAATGAAAGACGACGTCGTTTTGGGATACAAAATTGATATATACTTCAGTAAAATTACACCGCAATTCATCTAATTTATACATTTGTTACTGATATATTACGCACACTTCAAATTGTCCCAAATGACAAGGGCCCAACCTTGTGAGTCCCCAAATTCTTAATTTTAACACATGGAAATGCGAAAATTTGAAGAAAGAAGATATTTTTCTTACCTCATTTTTTTGATCAAACCTATACTTGCTACCTTATTAAAACATGGATAACTTCCTTATAAAACTTAAGTTAAAATAAAAGTAGAGATTCTAAAAACAGCAAAATATACGGTTGAGTTATCAGAGAATGCAATTGATTTTATTCGAAGTTCAAGGACTAAATTAATCTTCTTTTAAAAATATAGGGACCATACCCCAGAGAAAAAAAAAAAATGAACACCGCGAAAACCCCTAAACTTCATCAAGGCACCATCAGATAAGGAAGTTTAGGTTTACCTCCCCATAATTTTTGCAAAAAAAAAAACAAACATTTGTGGAGATAAAATTATTAGTGTGTGAAGTGTTAGTTAATTTTTAGTAACAGTTCTTCAATCTCCTCAATCTTATCCCAGATCGATTCGATTCGATGAGAAACGAGTAAGTGGTAATTAAGCCTCTTGACCAATTAAAAGTTAGTAATTGCATTTTAGGTTTAGATTGATTTGAGGATTAAGTTTAACATCCATAAGTTAAAAAAAAGAAAAAAACCATCAGATAAGGAAGTCAGGACCAAGAAATCAACAAAGACACCGGGCCGCCCGAAAATCAGCCGGCCCTGCCGGCAATAAATAAATGGCTAACTTAAGAACGGCTATGGATCTGGGTTTTGGGACCTCAACATTTCGACCCCACAAACTCTTGACGGCGTTGCCCGCTCAATTTCCGGGGACCCCATTCTGGTAGACGGCTCAAGAGCCGGCAGAGCCCTCAGAATTCAGCAGCTTTCTTTGCTCAGAAATGGGTTTCCTTTGGGAGTCATTCCAACTTGGTCTCCAGCTCCTCATAAAGAATTGGGTTCTTTTGGCCTTCACTCCTTCTTGCTCAAAACTGTTCCCCGCCCAAATTGGTATGTAGTTTGCTTAAGAGATTTTTAAAAAGGGCTCTTTTGAATGTTATCCATTAACTGTTTTAACAGAATTCAAGATAATGGAGAAAACAAAGAAAAATAATGGTGGATTGGGTATAAGTTTTTGAGAGATTGAGAGAAACTCAAAAAAAAAAAAAAAGTTTTTGAGAGATAGGTGTTGTATTTTATTGCCTTTCCATCTTTTTGTACTAAATTTGTGTGCTTAAATGTGCATTCTCAGAATTTTGTAGCATCTGGTTTACTAGTTTATATCATTCATAAATATGCTTGCAGGTGGCTTCGATTGATTGGACAATTTTGTCCGAAAAAACTGTGATCTTCCACTAAAGCCCAAGTATCTGCTGCAGATGAAAGGGAGATACCTTCCATCAGAGATGTTGCTAGGCATTTCTTGGAAAAATTGCTGTATTCAATTGGTCTATGCTCCCTAGCTTGCTTTGTCCTCCTCATCTTCCATTTTCTTGAGTACAGAGAAGCATGGAGAGAAAAGGATGCTAATCTAGGGCCATGCTCTTTCATCAGGCAACAATCCTCGATTTTTCGTGCTTGAGTTACTTAGATTATCCTCTTTGTGTGATTCTTGATGCCTAGTCCAGTTTTTTCTTCTCCCGTTTAGTCTGATCATATAAAGCTTACATGTTTACTGTACAGGCTGCTGTTAAAAGCAGATCTACTTTTACAGAGTTGGGTAATATACATTTGTACTTGTAGGTTGAGGGAACACCTGGCAAGTAAAGGTAGCTTGTATAACATAATTTACTAACATTTCCATTTTAAAATCTTGATCTTACACAATGAAGAAAACATGAATATGAAATTTATGAATTGAGGCCTAAAATCTGTTATCTAGTATATTTTTAGGGTTAATTACATTTACCTCCCCTGAGATTTGGCCAAATTACCAAACGAACCCCGTGGTTTGGCCAAATTACAGTCCAATCCCTTGAATCAGCAAACGTTTATCAATTTGCCCCCTGCTGTTAGTTGCCGTTAGGGACTTGCATGACGTCAACCAAAAATTACACTTTAAACCCAAAATTACCCTTGTTCAAAACCAGAATATTAAAGAAGTTGCAGTCCAATTCTTTTAGTCGGATGCTCACAAATTGGCTGATAAACAAGAATTGCAACTGGAAAGAAAGAAAAATACTAACGACGCAGGTGGAAAACCAAAAGAAGAAAGGGATTGCAGAATTGTTCTCAACATTTGCAGGTATAGTGAACATAAAATCTTTATGTTTTTAGGGTTAATTTGAATTTGGGGATTTTTTATTTGTCCTATAATAGTTTGGAATTAGAGCATCAGCTAATGTTTTGGGAGGATTTACACACAATTGCAGATGGTTTCATCAAGCAATAGTGCATCGATTGAGAATTTGAGGTTTGAAAACCTGAGATGCAATTGCGGTAGGAAGGCAAATGTGATGGTTTCAAAGTCTTCAAATAATCCAGGAAGGTTGTATTATGGTTGTTCCTTCCATGGATGGCTAAAATGGGTTGCATTGCATTCCAATGTGGATGACGAAGTGCATTTTGAGCCTGCAACTAGTACAAGTTGCAAAATCGCAACAGCAAATGCATTTGGATCAATTGCAGGGCTGAATGGAGACCTTAGAAATGGCATTGGCATGGGGTGTTTAAGGACTTTAATAGCAATAAATCTGGTATTGGTAGCTGCATATCTAGTTGGATTACTGATTCAGCTCATTAGGAGTTGAAAAAAGACAAATGTAATGGATTGGGTTGTAGGTTGAAATGCATGAGTGTTGTTGCTGAAATAAGTGTAATTGTTGTAGCCATATAATTAGATTATGTTTCAGTTTGTGTTATAATGTGTTCATGTTCGAGTTTATATTATAACGTGTTTATGTTCCAGTTAGTATTATACTATGTTTCCAGTCAAATAAGTATGAAGAACAAATGGTAATGAATTGCTGATCAAATGAGTATTATACTATGTTTCCAGCTAGTATTATACTAAGAGATGAAAAGGAGAGTTTGCAACTTAAACAAATAGGAATGAATTGCTGATCAAATGAATACTAGAACACAAATGACTAATCATCAGCATCAAAATGTAAGAACCATAGTTAAATGTCATTAATCACAATTCTTGACAACAAATATTGTCATCAGCATCAAACATCCCTTTCAAACCTAACAAAAGTAGTGTACTAACCACAAAAATAAGGTCGCAATACTTAGACAAAAAAATGTGACCTTTTCATCAAACATTCTTTACCTAGAACCAAAAAATATCCAAGTACCAGAGATTGTATCAAGCACAAAATTACAGTATCAAATATCCTTCCAAAATACTACTAAGATCACTATGACATTGTACATTCATTGTCATATGACTCAGACAGACTGTGTTTTTTGTGGGTCTTGAACAGGTGAAGAAACATCTTGCTTGACTAGTTGACTAGCAGCTGCAGCTGCCTTCTTAGTTATGGTTGGTATTTTCTTTGTTGAGGATTGTACTGCAGCAGTTTGCTTAGTGACCTTTCCAGCAAGCTCTTCACCAAGCAATGAAGCAGCCCTTGTACTGCCAAACATCCTCTGAACTGTTGTAAAAGTACTAGCAGTACTTTTTGAATCTGTAGTTGCAGTCACCTGTGATCCAAAGCTAACTTGAAATGAACTTCTTGTTGACTTGGAGTGCCTTCAGCTTCTCGAGACATTCCTGCATTGGTACTGGCACCAATTTCTTGCAAAATCTGTGATTGCCTTTGACTGCCAACTTCTTCAGCTCTATCTACAGTTGCAGCATCAGATGATTTTCCAGCATTTAACTTGAAAAAAAGAAAAAGACAATCAGTACACAATTTTATGAGTATGAAGAACACAAATTTGCAAAAGTACTTCACTTCACCTTTCTTTTTTTCCATATCCCTCTTCTGTCCCTTTTAGGACCACCTTGACAAGTTCTCTTGTTGTGCCCAAATTGCTTGCATTGAGCACACCTTAATGTTGAGATCTCTTGCCTTGTCCTACAGCTGGTGCCTCACCTTTCTCTCTTCTTCTTGCCTTCTTGGGTCTGTCACTTCTTCTCCTATATGGAGGTGGTTCTACATCAGCAGGTTGTACATCAATATCAGGCCAAAATATACGATCAGGAATAGGATGAATGATTTCATTATATGCCCTTAAATAGCATTGCTTTGTCACACTTGAATGACAATAGCCTTCCAAGTTAACTCTCCTGTTGATGAGAACAATGACAGCATGCTTGCAAGGAATTCCAGTCAAGTCCCACACCCTGCAATCACATGTATGTCTTTCAATGTCAACAATGTATGAAACTTCGTTGTCTTTAACCTGGAATTCAAAATCACTACCAACTAGCATGGTGCATGTTCTGCTACTTAAAGAAAGATCATTCAGTTGCTTGATCACATTCGGAACAACATTGTGTTGCCAAGAACATGCTTTTTCAAACCTTTTTTGCATCCTACTCATTAGTTTAGACCTAAGACTATCCATCAAAGAAAGGATATTTATGCTCCTAAGCTCTCCAACCCAATTGTTAAAGGATTTAGCAAGGTTGTTGGTAATGTGATCATTCTTCAAATCCACAGGAAATGCATGTCTGGCCCATAAGTGAACTGGAATCTTTTCCAACCATTCACAAGCTTCTGGTTTCAAGTTCTTCATTGTTGCCATAGCTTCTTTAAAGCTTTGTACAGTATATGATCTTGCAGCCATCCAAAAAAGTTTTCTTAGCATCAAGCCTGGATATTTTGTCCTGAAGTTGCTAAATATATACCTGCAACATTTTCTGTTAATGGCATGAGGCACCTTACAGTTGATAGCCTCAACTAGACCCTGCAGAAAATAACATAATGTAAAAGTATATGAAGACTAAGATAATTCAAAAAAATAATACACAATTATAAGTTACTCTTTTGCCTATCAGTCATAAAAGTCCAAGGCCTAGCACTTGAAAAGCCATTAAGAAACTGGTTCAACCACTCAAAGAAGAAACACCAACTATCTGTGTTCTCACTTTCAACCACAGCAAATGCAAGAGGATAAAGGCCTCTATTTCCATCTAATCCAATTGCAGACAATAAAACTCCTCCATACGGACCCTTTAAATGGCAACCATCAAACCCAATAAAAGGCTGACAGCCTGCTAAAAAGCCTTTCTTAAGTGCATCAAGACCAAGAAAAAATCTCTTCACTGATGGGACTTGCGATCTAGGAGACATATCAAACTGAATTTTAGCAATGCTGCCTGGATTTGTATTCATAACCATTATGCAGTACTTAGACAGTAATTTATACCCATCTCCATGGTTTCCATCAATAATCTCTAAGGCTTTCTTTTTTGCTCTATACAGCTGCATGTTTGTTGGTTCACACCATACTTACCCAATTCATCTCTTAATACATGTGGCTTAACAGTAGGATCAGATCTCAATAGACCAAGAATTTTACTTGCCATCCATTTAGCTGATGCTCTAATATTTTCACTCATCACACACGTGTGATTTGGATTACATGTCTTAATCTTAAAAGTCACACCATCAGGCATAGGAGATGCATGCACTCTCCATTCACATCCCTCATTCCCACAATGTGCTGTGACCCTACACTTCTCATTTTTATCCTTAATGAGAACAAAACCCCATTGAATTGCATATTCATACAAAACTTTCCTAAATGAATCAATATCAGAAAATATCATTCCTGGTAACAACCTGAACTTCTCACCAAGTGGAATTGAAAATTCAGTTGCATTCAAACAAGAACCCATTAAATCAATCTCAATATCACTATCAGAATCATTTTCATCCTCAACAAAATCATTAGACTTATAACCAAACAAGTCTCCACTACTTTCAGATTCATTATCCATATCGTCAGTCACAAAAGAACTATACATTTCATCATCAACATCTACACCCATGTCATCTTCATCGCTAAAAAGCATACAAATCATCTTCAGACTCAACTTCAGCATCCTCTGCCTCATTTTCAAGGATATGATCAGATGTAGATTGCTTATCTTTAGACAACCTCATACTTGTTCTATTCTTAGTTGCCAACCTCTTACTTGTCCCATTTTTGGTTCTACCATTGTTTCCAGCTTTTTTCTTTGTGGCCCTTTCTCTAGAATTGACGTTTTCATTCAAATCATTTTCGATATTGTCATTCATATTTGTAACATACAAATTAATCAACCCATCCCTACTATGCAATCGAAACAACTCCAAAACATTATCATCAGTGCTAACTTCCATTGTTTTTCCTGTTTTAGGAATATCACTCCTAAGTGTAATTTCAGTATTAAGACCCCCAGAAACATTGTTAAATGTTTTTTCATAAACATCAACCAACAAGTCAATATAGGAATATCGATCGGGATCAATATTCTTAATGAAAAATTGTTCATCTTTGTAGTGTATCACAATGTCGTACACACTCGCATATCCAGTCTAAGAAAAAAAAAATATGTTAACAACACTAACAGCAAGCATTGATCATACGTTAAACTGCAAGAACACATAAGAAATAGATGACCACAATAATAACAAAACTATAATCGTCATGCATGCATTCTCAAATATGGCTTCATTTTCTGTTTCAAAAACTCAATAACTACAAATATATACTTGTGATCAACAAAATCATGAGTTTCAAAAATACCCAAAAAAACCCTAAGTATAAGGGGTTCATGACCAGATTTAGCAATTAAAGCAAATAAAAATGTAATTTTTAGTTCATATACATCAAATGCGCATGATGAATCATAACTTTATGCAACTATTCAACAAAGCATGCATGAAAGCAAAAAAAACCCCAAAATGACTCATCAATACCGGTGAAAAACATTAAGAATGCTCTCTAAATAAAGGTTTCTTACAAATCATTCAGATCTACACCCCCCCCCCTTTTTTTTTTTTTTTGGCATTTCGTACCAAGAGACAATCATGCAAGACATGATCAAGAAAAGGGGTTACCATCTTTTCTTCCCTCCTTGCCTGACAGATACCAAACTTCCTTTAATAAATATTGCTATATTTTGGCTTGATAATCTCCATAGTACTACTGATGATCTTCAATCGCGGTTAAAATTTTGTAGTAAAAATCATCTGCACCCTGGTAACTTACTAAAGAGAAGTGGAAGATAGAGAGAGTGAAGATGGAGAGTTTGAGAGAAAAGGTGGTCGGTGGAGAGGAGGCAAAAAGGACCACGTTTGGCCTTTTGCTTTTTGACTGGGTATTTTAGTCATTTGATAATACAACCCTTTTTGTTTATTAATTCGTAGTCATCTGTTAAGGCATTTTAGTCTTTTTACAAGTTTTGTTAACAGACGTTTACATAAAGGGGGTGTCGGTAATTTGGCCAAACCACGGGGTTCGTTTGGTAATTTGGCCAAACCTCAGGGGAGGTAAATGTAATTAACCCTATTTTTTAAGGTTTCATCAAGACCATTTCAAAAAATTTTGCCCTTTTTGGGTACAGTATAGTCATTCCCCACGTGGGCGCTGTCTTTGTGTCATTTACATGAAAGGACTAATCAGCATCAAATTTTTTTTAATTTTGTTCAAGCAAAGAGCAAGGCTACCCATGTCGGTAGAATTTTATGTATAATGACTATTGTTAACATTTCAAATTAGGGCAGTTTTGTGTATAGCTTGTTGTCTTTTACTGCAAAAATTTCTAATCATCTATTCATCTTTATTGAAAGTTTAACTTTTTAATGCCATTCAGTTAAGATAAAATATTTCTTAATTTTGAACCGTGTGCTAGTTAGGCATCACCTTTCTTTTTAAGGATTTAACAAGTTTTGGATTTTTTGTTGTAATATTTGTTATTAATTGGTGTGATATATGTTTGCTTAATATTAGTTATGAACTTGAAATTAATTTGGTGTGATATATGTGTTCATTTTCTCTCGTTTTACGTTTTATTTTTTTGGGGCAAAAACCTAATTGGTATTAAACTATTCAAATCGTATAACTTTTATCACTACATTATTTTGGTTTTCAAATCACACGTAGAATTAATAAAAGGGCCATACTTATAGTCATTCTTTCTGAACTTGGACAGAGGAGACCAAAATCGAGGATATTATGCCTGTTGCCATGGCTGCTGGATTTCAAGATTCACTTTTCTCTGAATTAATGAGGAAGAAGAAGGTGAAAATAAATATGGTAAAGTAATTCATAATTATACTGCTATTGGTAAAACTTCATCGTTTGGTTCAAGGATTGAAATAATGATAAAATGACAATTTTATGGTTGGACAATTTTACCCACGACGTTTGGGAGTGTGCAGTCAACACTGTATGCGTTCTGTTTGGATTAAAGACAAAATGAGATGGAATAACCATTACCACGCCACTTTCATAAGTTATGCGGGCAGTTTGAAAACTAAAAAAGTTCAGTGGCCAAAAGTACAGGATTTGAATAGTTTAATGGCTGCCAAGATTTTTTGCCCCTTTTCTGTGTATGAATTTTTGTCTTTTGAATTTGTCACATGCATAGGGTGGGTGAGCAATAGATATTCATTAAATGATGTTTAAATTTGAGTTCTGGAGTTCCTTTCGTTGTAAAATAGCTGAATAATTGAAAATATGATGTTAAACATTAAAGGAATATAGAGCTCAATCAAGATAACGTGGAAAAATACCAAGCAAATTCTGCCTTGAGCCACACATGACAATGTCTCTGTTAGGATTGGATTGAGTTCTAGGTCTTGCCTCTTTAGTATGCTTTTATTTTTTCTTTTCTATGACAGCTTCAGAAAACTTTTTCTGTGATCCAGCAATTTAATGGGTTACTCGATAGTGTGCTATGAGTATGGGCATCTATTTGTGATTTCTTCTTTTGTTATTTACTTGTCTGGATGAGTTTGACTTTGTTTCTAAACATGCATCAAAGTTTTAGATTTACATGTTTGATCTTTGTTCGAACGCAGCTTCCCAGTCATGATATTATGTGGAAACAGCATAGCCTGGGCTGTTCATAGACAATAAAGAAGGTACTAAGATGT